>CM037872.1:2774901-2917242 GCA_021292105.1 Anadara kagoshimensis | reverse complement strand
ATTGTTACGGACCTTACACATAACTGCATTTGGCGTTTAGTTTAGTACTCTTACATGAAACTATAGCAGTTGTGATGCATAATGGCAATGACGTCATAGACGATTATGAGTCATAGTGATGGTAGACAATACAAGGATGCAAATTATTTGAACAAATTGACAATAGATTTAAGCATTATTTCATGTTGCGTATGCGGAGTATGCTATGGCATTAATGTTTATTTAAGTGTATTCGTGAATAGCATTGGCCAAAGAACGAAAAAAAACGCTTTTCATAATAATGAGAGAATGGTTTTTGATCTGCAAAAGGGTTACCCCCCTTTGACAAGACAGGTAGCTTTTCACTGGTGACCCTTAAGTTTTTAAAGTTGTACTGAGTAAATAATCGCGTGTTTGCTTTAGGTAAAACATACTATTTGCATGCAAGTTTCTAAAAAAGGCCATGCCAAAATGATATATCGCATCATTTATGAAGTGGTGGTTTGGATTTTCGTTGTCATTTATCTTATTAACTGCAATCACTGTTAAATTCAGCGATATCACAGTGATCTGTTTTTTGGGCATAAAAATGGTTTAAGTCAACAGAAATGAATAAATAAGCATTGTTTAATTTGTAATAAGTCAAACTTTACAATGATGTTCAAAATGTAAAAGTTACAAAACATGTCAATTCTAAGGTCTCATTAAACACTTCCAGGTCACAAAAGGTCAATTGGGCCCTGGTTCCAAATAGTACCTATAAGACATTAAAATACTAATAATAAGGGGTATGGCTGATAAAATCGGTACACAAATGTATTGGGATAAACAATATCATTGGAAAGTAGAAGATACACAGAATAACTGTGCATTGAAAAATTGAGAAATTGCGTAAGATACACTTGTATAAGCGGAAGTAAATAGGTGGACAGCATCCGGCTAAGGTTCCAATAAACACAAGCCGTGAATACGTGTTGTTCATGTGGTATGCATAATCCCATCTAGCGAAAAAATCAACGGTAATGGTACCGTTTTTACAACTGTTTATGAAGTGTTTTTAATTCCCTTTCAAATGGTGTATAATTTAATGTACCTATTACGTACAGAAACTCACAATGGCGTCACAAAGTTGGGTAATTAACATGGGACCCTATGGGAAAGGCGAAGTGTTTAATGAGACCTTAAGTAGCCACAGGCTATTTTCCTAAAAACAGAGTGTTTGTATCTCGGATTCAATGCTTAAGCAATATTTATGGAAAAAACATGCATGGGAGGTTTGAGTTACGGTTATTTATGTTTTTTGATACTAAAATTCCGCTGTTGGGACATGATTTTTACAGAAATATAACCGCAAATCCAGCATTTTAGCCTGTTTACAAGTGATAAATATGCCAAAGTGTCTTTTCATCAGCTCTAGTGGAAAGCTGTATGCATTTTCCACATTGTAAATCAATGGTCCGTAGGATTGTTACGGACCTTACACATAACTGCATTTTGGCGTTATAGTTTAGTACTCTTACATGAAACTATAGCAGTTGTGATGCATAATGGCAATGACGTCATAGACGATTATGATGTCATAGTGATGGTAGACAAATACAATGGATGCAAATTATTTGAACAATGACCAATAGATTTAAGCATTATTTTCATGTTGCGTATGCGGAGTATGCGTATGGCATTAATGTTTATTTAATTGTATTCGTGAATAGCATTGGCCAAAGAACGAAAAAACGCTTTTCATAATAATGAGAGAATGGTTTTTGATCTGCAAAAGGAGTTACCCCCTTTGACAAGACAGGTAGCTTTTCACTGGTGACCCTTAAGTTTTTAAAGTTGTACTGAGTAATAATCGCGTGTTTGCTTTAGGTAAAACATACTATTTGAATGCAAGTTTCTAAAAAAGGCCATGCCAAAATGATATATCGCATCATTTATGAAGTGGTGGTTTGGATTTTCGTTGTCATTTATCTCTTATTAACTGCAATCACTGTTAAATTCAGCGATATCACAGTGATCTGTTTTGGGCATAAAAATGGTTTAAGTCAACAGAAATGAATAAATAAGCATTGTTTAATTTGTAATAAGTCAAAACTTTACAATGATGTTCAAAATGTAAAAGTTACAAAACATGTCAAATTCTTAAGTAGCCACAGGCTATTTTCCTAAAAACGGAGTGTTTGTATCTCGGATTCAATGCTTAAGCAATATTTATGGAAAAACATGCATGGGAGGTTTGAGTTACGGTTATTTATGTTCTTTGATACTAAAATTCCGCTGTTGGGACATGATTTTTACAGAAATATAACCGCAATCCAGCATTTTAGCCTGTTTACAAGTGATAAATATGCCAAAGTGTCTTTTCATCAGCTCTAGGTGGAAAGCTGTATGCATTTTCAACATTGTAAATCAATGGTCCGTAGGATTGTTTACGGACCTTACACATAACTGCATTTTGGCGTTATAGTTTAGTACTCTTACATGAAACTATAGCAGTTGTGATGCATAATGGCAATGACGTCATAGACGATTATGATGTCATAGTGATGGTAGACAAATACAATGGATGCAAATTATTTGAACAATTGACCAATAGATTTAAGCATTATTTCAGTTGCGTATGCGGAGTATGCGTATGGCATTAATGTTTATTTAATTGTATTCGTGAATAGCATTGGCCAAAGAACGAAAAAACGCTTTTCATAATAATGAGAGAATGGTTTTTGATCTGCAAAAGGAGTTACCCCCTTTGACAAGACAGGTAGCTTTTCACTGGTGACCCTTAAGTTTTAAAGTTGTACTGAGTAATAATCGCGGTTTGCTTTAGGTAAAACATACTATTTGAATGCAAGTTTCTAAAAAAGGCCATGCCAAAATGATATATCGCATCATTTATGAAGTGGTGGTTGGATTTTCGTTGTCATTTATCTCTTATTAACTGCAATCACTGTTAAATTCAGCGATATCACAGTGATCTGTTTTTGGGCATAAAAATGGTTTAAGTCAACAGAAATGAATAAATAAGCATTTGTTTAATTTGTAATAAGTCAAACTTTACAATGATGTTCAAAATGTAAAAGTTACAAAACATGTCAAATTCTTAAGGTCTCATTAAACACTTCCAGGTCACAAAAGGTCAATTGGCCCTGGTTCCAAATAGTACCTATAAGACATTAAAATACTAATAATAAGGGGTATGGCTGATAAAATCGGTTACACAAATGTATTGGGATAAACAATATATCATTGGAAAGTAGAAGATACACAGAATAACTGTGCAATTGAAAAATTGAGAAATTGCGTAAGATACACTTGTATAAGCGGAAGTAAATAGGTGGACAGCATCCGGCTAAGGTTCCAATAAACACAAGCCGTGAATACGTGTTGTTCATGTGGTATGCATATAATCCCATCTAGCGAAAAAAATCAACGGTAATGGTACCGTTTTTACAACTGTTTATTGAAGTGTTTTTAATTCCCTTTCAAATGGTGTATAATTTAATGTACCTATTACGTACAGAAACTCACAATGGCGTCACAAAGTTGGGTAATTTAACATGGGACCCTATGGGAAAGGGCGAAGTGTTTAATGAGACCTTAAGTAGCCACAGGCTATTTTCCTAAAAACAGAGGTTTGTATCTCGGATTCAATGCTTAAGCAATATTTATGGAAAAACATGCATGGGAGGTTTGAGTTACGGTTATTTATGTTTTTTGATACTAAAATTCCGCTGTTGGGACATGATTTTTACAGAAATATAACCGCAAATCCAGCATTTTAGCCTGTTTACAAGTGATAAATATGCCAAAGTGTCTTTTCATCAGCTCTAGGTGGAAAGCTGTATGCATTTTCCACATTGTAAATCAATGGTCCGTAGGATTGTTTACGGACCTTACACATAACTGCATTTTGGCGTTATAGTTTAGTACTCTTACATGAAACTATAGCAGTTGTGATGCATAATGGCAATGACGTCATAGACGATTATGATGTCATAGTGATGGTAGACAAATACAATGGATGCAAATTATTTGAACAATTGACCAATAGATTTAAGCATTATTTTCATGTTGCGTATGCGGAGTATGCGTATGGCATTAATGTTTATTTAATTGTATTCGTGAATAGCATTGGCCAAAGAACGAAAAAACGCTTTCATAATAATGAGAGAATGGTTTTTGATCTGCAAAAGGAGTTACCCCCCTTTGACAAGACAGGTAGCTTTTCACTGGTGACCCTTAAGTTTTTAAAGTGTACTGAGTAATAATCGCGTGTTTGCTTTAGGTAAAACATACTATTTGAATGCAAGTTTCTAAAAAAGGCCATGCCAAAATGATATATCGCATCATTATGAAGTGGTGGTTTGGATTTTCGTTGTCATTTATCTCTTATTAACTGCAATCACTGTTAAATTCAGCGATATCACAGTGATCTGTTTTGGGCATAAAAATGGTTTAAGTCAACAGAAATGAATAAATAAGCATTTGTTTAATTTGTAATAAGTCAAACTTTACAATGATGTTCAAAATGTAAAAGTTACAAAACATGTCAAATTCTTAAGTAGCCACAGGCTATTTCCTAAAACGGAGTGTTTGTATCTCGGATTCAATGCTTAAGCAATATTTATGGAAAAACATGCATGGGAGGTTTGAGTTACGGTTATTTATGTTCTTTGATACTAAAATTCCGCTGTTGGGACATGATTTTACAGAAATATAACCGCAAATCCAGCATTTTAGCCTGTTTACAAGTGATAAATATGCCAAAGTGTCTTTCATCAGCTCTAGGTGGAAAGCTGTATGCATTTTCAACATTGTAAATCAATGGTCCGTAGGATTGTTTACGGACCTTACACATAACTGCATTTTGGCGTTATAGTTTAGTACTCTTACATAAACTATAGCAGTTGTGATGCATAATGGCAATGACGTCATAGACGATTATGATGTCATAGTGATGGTAGACAAATACAATGGATGCAAATTATTTGAACAATTGACCAATAGATTTAAGCATTATTTTCATGTTGCGTATGCGGAGTATGCGTATGGCATTAATGTTTATTTAATTGTATCGTGAATAGCATTGGCCAAAGAACGAAAAAACGCTTTTCATAATAATGAGAGAATGGTTTTTGATCTGCAAAAGGAGTTACCCCCTTTGACAAGACAGGTAGCTTTTCACTGGTGACCCTTAAGTTTTTAAAGTTGTACTGAGTAATAATCGCGTGTTTGCTTTAGGTAAAACATACTATTTGAATGCAAGTTTCTAAAAAAGGCCATGCCAAAATGATATATCGCATCATTTATGAAGTGGTGGTTTGGATTTTCGTTGTCATTTATCTCTTATTAACTGCAATCACTGTTAAATTCAGCGATATCACAGTGATCTGTTTTGGGCATAAAAATGGTTTAAGTCAACAGAAATGAATAAATAAGCATTTGTTTAATTTGTAATAAGTCAAACTTTACAATGATGTTCAAAATGTAAAAGTTACAAAACATGTCAAATTCTTAAGGTCTCATTAAACACTTCCAGGTCACAAAAGGTCAATTGGCCCTGGTTCCAAATAGTACCTATAAGACATTAAAATACTAATAATAAGGGGTATGGCTGATAAAATCGGTTACACAAATGTTATTGGGATAAACAATATATCATTGGAAAGTAGAAGATACACAGAATAACTGTGCAATTGAAAAATTGAGAAATTGCGTAAGATACACTTGTATAAGCGGAAGTAAATAGGTGGACAGCATCCGGCTAAGGTTCCAATAAACACAAGCCGTGAATACGTGTTGTTCATGTGGTATGCATATAATCCCATCTAGCGAAAAAATCAACGTAATGGTACCGTTTTACAACTGTTTATTGAAGTGTTTTTAATTCCCTTTCAAATGGTGTATAATTTAATGTACCTATTACGTACAGAAACTCACAATGGCGTCACAAAGTTGGGTAATTTAACATGGGACCCTATGGGAAAGGGCGAAGTGTTTAATGAGACCTTAAGTAGCCACAGGCTATTTTCCTAAAAACAGAGTGTTTGTATCTCGGATTCAATGCTTAAGCAATATTTATGGAAAAACAGCATGGGAGGTTTGAGTTACGGTTATTTATGTTTTTTGATACTAAAATTCCGCTGTTGGGACATGATTTTTACAGAAATATAACCGCAAATCCAGCATTTTAGCCTGTTTACAAGTGATAAATATGCCAAAGTGTCTTTTCATCAGCTCTAGGTGGAAAGCTGTATGCATTTTCCACATTGTAAATCAATGGTCCGTAGGATTGTTACGGACCTTACACATAACTGCATTTTGGCGTTATAGTTTAGTACTCTTACATGAAACTATAGCAGTTGTGATGCATAATGGCAATGACGTCATAGACGATTATGATGTCATAGTGATGGTAGACAAATACAATGGATGCAAATTATTTGAACAATTGACCAATAGATTTAAGCATTATTTTCATGTTGCGTATGCGGAGTATGCGTATGGCATTAATGTTTATTTAATTGTATTCGTGAATAGCATTGGCCAAAGAACGAAAAAACGCTTTTCATAATAATGAGAGAATGGTTTTGATCTGCAAAAGGAGTTACCCCCCTTTGACAAGACAGGTAGCTTTTCACTGGTGACCTTAAGTTTTTAAAGTTGTACTGAGTAATAATCGCGTGTTTGCTTTAGGTAAAACATACTATTTGAATGCAAGTTTCTAAAAAAGGCCATGCCAAAATGATATATCGCATCATTTATGAAGTGGTGGTTTGGATTTCGTTGTCATTTATCTCTTATTAACTGCAATCACTGTTAAATTCAGCGATATCACAGTGATCTGTTTTTGGGCATAAAAATGGTTTAAGTCAACAGAAATGAATAAATAAGCATTGTTTAATTTGTAATAAGTCAAACTTTACAATGATGTTCAAAATGTAAAGTTACAAAACATGTCAAATTCTTAAGTAGCCACAGGCTATTTTCCTAAAAACGGAGTGTTGTATCTCGGATTCAATGCTTAAGCAATATTTATGGAAAAACATGCATGGGAGGTTTGAGTTACGGTTATTTATGTTCTTTGATACTAAAATTCCGCTGTTGGGACATGATTTTTACAGAAATATAACCGCAAATCCAGCATTTTAGCCTGTTTACAAGTGATAAATATGCCAAAGTGTCTTTTCATCAGCTCTAGGTGGAAAGCTGTATGCATTTTCAACATTGTAAATCAATGGTCCGTAGGATTGTTTACGGACCTTACACATAACTGCATTTTGGCGTTATAGTTTAGTACTCTTACATGAAACTATAGCAGTTGTGATGCATAATGGCAATGACGTCATAGACGATTATGATGTCATAGTGATGGTAGACAAATACAATGGATGCAAATTATTTGAACAATTGACCAATAGATTTAAGCATTATTTCATGTTGCGTATGCGGAGTATGCGTATGGCATTAATGTTTATTTAATTGTATTCGTGAATAGCATTGGCCAAAGAACGAAAAAACGCTTTTCATAATAATGAGAGAATGGTTTTTGATCTGCAAAAGGAGTTACCCCCCTTTGACAAGACAGGTAGCTTTTCACTGGTGACCCTTAAGTTTTTAAAGTTGTACTGAGTAATAATCGCGTGTTTGCTTTAGGTAAAACATACTATTTGAATGCAAGTTTCTAAAAAGGCCATGCCAAAATGATATATCGCATCATTTATGAAGTGGTGGTTTGGATTTTCGTTGTCATTTATCTCTTATTAACTGCAATCACTGTTAAATTCAGCGATATCACAGTGATCTGTTTTTGGGCATAAAAATGGTTTAAGTCAACAGAAATGAATAAATAAGCATTTGTTTAATTTGTAATAAGTCAAACTTTACAATGATGTTCAAAATGTAAAAGTTACAAAACATGTCAAATTCTTAAGGTCTCATTAAACACTTCCAGGTCACAAAAGGTCAATTGGCCCTGGTTCCAAATAGTACCTATAAGACATTAAAATACTAATAATAAGGGGTATGGCTGATAAAATCGGTTACACAAATGTTATTGGGATAAACAATATATCATTGGAAAGTAGAAGATACACAGAATAACTGTGCAATTGAAAAATTGAGAAATTGCGTAAGATACACTTGTATAAGCGGAAGTAAATAGGTGGACAGCATCCGGCTAAGGTTCCAATAAACACAAGCCGTGAATACGTGTTGTTCATGTGGTATGCATATAATCCCATCTAGCGAAAAAAATCAACGGTAATGGTACCGTTTTTACAACTGTTTATTGAAGTGTTTTTAATTCCCTTTCAAATGGTGTATAATTTAATGTACCTATTACGTACAGAAACTCACAATGGCGTCACAAAGTTGGGTAATTTAACATGGGACCCTATGGGAAAGGGCGAAGTGTTTAATGAGACCTTAAGTAGCCACAGGCTATTTTCCTAAAAACAGAGTGTTTGTATCTCGGATTCAATGCTTAAGCAATATTTATGGAAAAACATGCATGGGAGGTTTGAGTTACGGTTATTTATGTTTTTTGATACTAAAATTCCGCTGTTGGGACATGATTTTTACAGAAATATAACCGCAAATCCAGCATTTTAGCCTGTTTACAAGTGATAAATATGCCAAGTGTCTTTTCATCAGCTCTAGGTGGAAAGCTGTATGCATTTTCCACATTGTAAATCAATGGTCCGTAGGATTGTTTACGGACCTTACACATAACTGCATTTTGGCGTTATAGTTTAGTACTCTTACATGAAACTATAGCAGTTGTGATGCATAATGGCAATGACGTCATAGACGATTATGATGTCATAGTGATGGTAGACAAATACAATGGATGCAAATTATTTGAACAATTGACCAATAGATTTAAGCATTATTTTCATGTTGCGTATGCGGAGTATGCGTATGGCATTAATGTTTATTTAATTGTATTCGTGAATAGCATTGGCCAAAGAACGAAAAAACGCTTTTCATAATAATGAGAGAATGGTTTTTGATCTGCAAAAGGAGTTACCCCCCTTTGACAAGACAGGTAGCTTTTCACTGGTGACCCTTAAGTTTTTAAAGTTGTACTGAGTAATAATCGCGTGTTTGCTTTAGGTAAAACATACTATTTGAATGCAAGTTTCTAAAAAAGGCCATGCCAAAATGATATATCGCATCATTTATGAAGTGGTGGTTTGGATTTTCGTTGTCATTTATCTCTTATTAACTGCAATCACTGTTAAATTCAGCGATATCACAGTGATCTGTTTTTGGGCATAAAAATGGTTTAAGTCAACAGAAATGAATAAATAAGCATTTGTTTAATTTGTAATAAGTCAAACTTTACAATGATGTTCAAAATGTAAAAGTTACAAAACATGTCAAATTCTTAAGTAGCCACAGGCTATTTTCCTAAAAACGGAGTGTTTGTATCTCGGATTCAATGCTTAAGCAATATTTATGGAAAAACATGCATGGGAGGTTTGAGTTACGGTTATTTATGTTCTTTGATACTAAAATTCCGCTGTTGGGACATGATTTTTACAGAAATATAACCGCAAATCCAGCATTTTAGCCTGTTTACAAGTGATAAATATGCCAAAGTGTCTTTTCATCAGCTCTAGGTGGAAAGCTGTATGCATTTTCAACATTGTAAATCAATGGTCCGTAGGATTGTTTACGGACCTTACACATAACTGCATTTTGGCGTTATAGTTTAGTACTCTTACATGAAACTATAGCAGTTGTGATGCATAATGGCAATGACGTCATAGACGATTATGATGTCATAGTGATGGTAGACAAATACAATGGATGCAAATTATTTGAACAATTGACCAATAGATTTAAGCATTATTTTCATGTTGCGTATGCGGAGTATGCGTATGGCATTAATGTTTATTTAATTGTATTCGTGAATAGCATTGGCCAAAGAACGAAAAAACGCTTTTCATAATAATGAGAGAATGGTTTTTGATCTGCAAAAGGAGTTACCCCCCTTTGACAAGACAGGTAGCTTTTCACTGGTGACCCTTAAGTTTTTAAAGTTGTACTGAGTAATAATCGCGTGTTTGCTTTAGGTAAAACATACTATTTGAATGCAAGTTTCTAAAAAAGGCCATGCCAAAATGATATATCGCATCATTTATGAAGTGGTGGTTTGGATTTTCGTTGTCATTTATCTCTTATTAACTGCAATCACTGTTAAATTCAGCGATATCACAGTGATCTGTTTTTGGGCATAAAAATGGTTTAAGTCAACAGAAATGAATAAATAAGCATTTGTTTAATTTGTAATAAGTCAAACTTTACAATGATGTTCAAAATGTAAAAGTTACAAAACATGTCAAATTCTTAAGGTCTCATTAAACACTTCCAGGTCACAAAAGGTCAATTGGCCCTGGTTCCAAATAGTACCTATAAGACATTAAAATACTAATAATAAGGGGTATGGCTGATAAAATCGGTTACACAAATGTTATTGGGATAAACAATATATCATTGGAAAGTAGAAGATACACAGAATAACTGTGCAATTGAAAAATTGAGAAATTGCGTAAGATACACTTGTATAAGCGGAAGTAAATAGGTGGACAGCATCCGGCTAAGGTTCCAATAAACACAAGCCGTGAATACGTGTTTTTCATGTGGTATGCATATAATCCCATCTAGCGAAAAAAATCAACGGTAATGGTACCGTTTTTACAACTGTTTATTGAAGTGTTTTTAATTCCCTTTCAAATGGTGTATAATTTAATGTACCTATTACGTACAGAAACTCACAATGGCGTCACAAAGTTGGGTAATTTAACATGGGACCCTATGGGAAAGGGCGAAGTGTTTAATGAGACCTAATCCATAAATAGAAAAATGCATTTGACCTATATCCGGAAAGTTGTAATTCGTCGTTTGTTTAGCTTAATTTAGACTAGATAACTACTCAAAGGATTTAATGAATGGTTCCACACATAAATATAAAAATATTTATGAATTCGAAGGTTTTAAGAAGACTGATATACAGTGTACAGATAACATTAAGCATTTAACAAAGCACCTGTTCTGAGAGTAACATCTTCCAGGTTATTATATTTATTGAATATATTGGGTGGAAATTATTTCAAGCCTGACATAAGCTATTTTGCACAGCGCTTATAAAAGTGTTGATTTGCTTAAGAATAAGGCAAAAAAGTAGAAGTGTCAAAGACGCTTAACATCTAGGGGTTCGTGGGTATGCTAAAAAATATACCTCCTAAAAATGAAAATGGCGTTAAATGGATTGGTGCAATCTTGTGACACTTGAACCAGATATTTGTTGTTAAATTATACTAGTAAATATAAAAGGAAACTTATGGATTATATTCCGAAACGGCCGTCTAGTGCTGTAAAATTAAAACTGGTATAATATGTAAATTATATTAAATACAAACATACTATTCCATGTTCATAAACATTCTCAAAAACGCAAAACGTTAACTTTGCCGAAACCGAACTTTGCCGGCATATAAATAAAACAACTTTGTAACTCAAGTTTTACTGGAGATTTTCATTTAGTCTGTCGCCAAAAAGACAGCAATTTATAAATAGTGACGATATCTGTTAACCATATAGATTATTTTTTTATTTTCTTTTATCTATTTTCTTTGTGTCTCTGATAGAACACTTTAATTAATTCATTCATTCATTATTTATTTCCTCTATAATGTTGTTGGACGGATATTTCCAAACAAGCGACGGTTTTATAGATAAATCTACCGAAACTGCCATCGTTGGTAACTCTCTGAAGCTAAAGTGTAGATCTGGTTTTTACCGAGGCAATGTCTGCCTCCGTTGCCTCATAGTAAGCTACGCCCCTCATACTGTTATATCCAACTATAGCGGTATACACGATCTGATCACTGATGATGCATTATATCAGAAGTCAACATTAGCACGATAAGGCCTAATGGACTGTTATTATAAACAGAAAAATGTTTCTTAGTAATTAAAAAAAATGCTTATGTAAATATAAACAAATGAAATAAGACGTAAAATAGCATAATGAAAGTAAAGTAAAATATGCACCGGCTGGGTAAGCACCTGGTTTCAAGAAGCTACCTGCCACGGGTGAAATAAAAATTGAGATTTAAATGAAAATGGGACATAAAGTATGTAAATGTTGTATCTGTATAATATGTGTAAATCAACACAATTCCTCTCTATGAATACTCTACTGTAACGTATGTTTGGCTTATTAATATGCGTGCGTTTTGCCCCGTGATTTATTTGTCTCCCGTTATATTTTCTACTACGACACTATTATTTTCCATAATGCCGAAAAATAAAACATAACGACAAAACTAAATAAAATGAATTATTTTGAAGAAAGTCGTATTTTCCATTAAATTGCATATATACCACCGTGATTTTCATATTATGTCACGGTGTTAAAACGCGTTTTGGACATATATACCGAAAAACTATAATTCAATATAAAATTTTATAGTTTGTCAGAAGATTGACTTCTGATTTTTTATACATGTCATACAATCTTTTGATTTCTATACCAAACAATGACTGTTAAATTGTTCCTGAGCTGAATCTCGGATTCATGTCTGTTCTAGATTTCGTTTAAGATTTTATAAAAAAATAAAGGGAGTTAACTAACTACTAAAAAGACACCATCTACACAACATCAAGAAACATGGACAGCAGGCGGAAACAAGTTCAATTGAAAAACCAGGTTGGTTATGAATATTACGAAAAAAACAGTGTTTGTGCAAAGCATATTTTTGGACTTAGTCACAACGTTTCCTCATGCCATGACCATTTGCTTCTTTATTTCATACTTTTCGTTTTGTGGAAAGGATAAGGATATATGTATTTTTATTTTGGCCTTAGGTCACTTAAAGTGAGGTTGTAAAAGTGAAAAAGTTTGACTTTCAATCACATTTTAATTTACAAAATGCTATAGAAATAAAAAAAAAAAAAAAAAAAAAAAAAAAAAAAAAAAAACACTACATAGATCTAGATGAATTATGACAATGCACCACAGGCACTTGTTTCTATGAATAAAGGGGGTAGGTCAAGACCCATAGTACTATGGGTCTTGACCTTCCCCCCTTTATTCATAGAAACAAGTGCCTGTGCTACGCACAATGATTAAACATAATCATATAAGTCAAAAACAAAACATGTCAATCAATCCAGAAGCAAAGTTAAAAAAAAACAACTTTGAAACTGACAAGGTAGGTTAATTAAACACAGAACTTCCACCAGGGAAGTGAGACTGAGTGCTCCGGAAGAGCTAAACACCTCCCGTTTCGCTTAAGTAATAACATATTAGTACAGAACTTTGTTCTTTTTTATATTTAGATAAATGAACAAGAAGTTTTAGCAAGTGAGCTATCAAATATAAAGAAAGGTGCTGTAAGTAATGCCATTATAAATTATTCTTGTTAAAATAATATTTGAAAAAAATCTGGTCATTTATACTAGGAGAAAGTTGAATAATGAGAGGTCATATGGTGAAACGATTATGTAGAAAAGAAATTTACAGAAAAGTCTTTACCAACCAACAAACAAGAAATATTCTATTAAAAACAAAGATACCCGTCTATGTTCAAATCTCAATCCCATAACTTTGAAAACTGGCCAAAAGAACATACACCAGGGAAGTGAGACCAGGTGCTCTGGAAGAGAAACACCTCTTATATAAATCAGGAAATTTTGCTTTGGTTAATTTTTGTAGAAGGAACATTTATTTAAAGCTATCCCCATGCTATATTTACATATTGTTGGTCCACAGCAGTCAGTGTAGTTGCTAATAAAATGTATCGGATTAAATATTCACACAAGCTCAGCCTTGATACACTAGTGAATTTATGTGAAAAATATTGAAAAAGCTACAATTTCTTGATTTACAATATATTTTTGTTATGTTTCGGGGAGAGAGAGAGACAGACAGAGGGAAAAAGACTCGGAGACAGAATGAAAGGCAGAAAGAGGGATGGGGAGACAGACAGACACACACACACACACACACTAGTCAGAAATACATAACACTGATCATGAAACTCCCAACTTCGGAGAGAGAGAGAGAGAGAGACTAGTCAGAAATACATAACACTGATCATGAAACACCCAACTTCGGAGAGAGAGAGAGACTAGCCAGAAATACATAACACTGATCATGAAACTCCCAACTTCGGAGAGAGAGAGAGAGACAGAGACTAGTCAGAAATACATAACACTGATCATGAAACTCCCAACTTCGGAGAGAGAGAGACTAGCCAGAAATACATAACACTGATCATGAAACTCCCAACTTTGGAGAGAGAGAGAGAGAGAGAGAGACTAGTCAGAAATACATCACTGATCATGAAACTCCCAACTTTGGAGAGAGAGAGAGAGAGACTAGTCAGAAATACATCACTGATCATGAAACTCCCAACTTTGGAGAGAGAGAGAGAGAGACTAGTCAGAAATACATAACACTGATCATGAAACTCCCAACTTCGGAGAGAGAGAGAGAGAGAGAGAGAGAGAGAGAGAGAGACTAGCCAGAAATACATAACACTGATCATGAAACTCCCAACTTCGGAGAGAGAGAGAGAGACTAGTCAGAAATACATAACACTGATCATGAAACTCCCAACTTCGGAGAGAGAGAGAGAGAGAGAGAGACTAGCCAGAAATACATAACACTGATCATGAAACTCCCAACTTTGGAGAGATAGAGAGAGAGAGACTAGTCAGAAATACATAACACTGATCATGAAACTCCCAACTTCGGAGAGAGAGAGAGAGAGAGAGAGAGAGAGAGAGAGACTAGCCAGAAATACATAACACTGATCATGAAACTCCCAACTTCGGAGAGAGAGAGAGAGAGAGACTAGTCAGAAATACATAACACTGATTATGAAACTCCCAACTTCGGAGAGAGAGAGAGACTAGTCAGAAATACATCACTGATCATGAAACTCCCAACTTCGGAGAGAGAGAGAGAGAGAGACTAGTCAGAAATACATAACACTGATCATGAAACACCCAACTTCGGAGAGAGAGAGAGAGAGAGAGAGAGAGACAAGTCAGAAATACATAACACTGATCATGAAACTCCCAACTTTCGGAGAGAGAGAGAGAGAGAGAGAGAAAGACTAGTCAGAAATACATCACTGATCATGAAAGTCCCAACTTTGGAGAGAGAGAGAGAGACTAGTCAGAAATACATCACTGATCATGAAACTCCCAACTTCGGAGAGAGAGAGAGAGACTAGTCAGAAATACATCACTGATCATGAAACTCCAAACTTTGGATGGGCAGGCACCAATAACTGATTTATATTTCTTGTTTTTTTTTTTTCAGAAAGTTTATAAACAACAGAAGAACAGTAATGTATACTTCCTAGCAGACAAGGATAAGATGTTTAGTCAGTGTAAAAGTAAGTCGAAAGAAAATGGTGTGTCAGTTTAACCACTAAATTGAAGACCATGGGTTTCAAGTTTAACTTTTGGCTATTGTGATGAAAGTAGCAGTGTTTCAAACAAACTAGTGTTATTTTTATCAAATTTATACTGGAATATCAAGCATCCTTTCTGTTTTATTCATTTGATGTTTAATAATTCACAAAATCAATATTCATTTTAGGCCAAATTATCTGTCCTAGGAAAGTGATCGCCCTCAGAGGTGGAGTGGAAACATATATTTTTTTCTTTGGCCCAAGATTTTTTAATTAAAATGGATTAGAGAAGTACATGTATAGATCAGGAAAATTTGCAATACAGTCAAACTTGTCTATAAAAGCCACCCAAGTGAACCAGTAAAAGTGACCTTTATGGGCAGGTGGCCCTTAGATAGAGGTTCAATATTATGGAGATAAAATTTTACTGGCCTTTAAAAGCAGTTGGTCCTTATATAGAGGTGGTCTTACATGCAGGTTTAACTGTACCTGGTATACATAATTCAAGAAACTTGGTTTTATGTTTCCAGATACACTAGATTGCCTTCAAAAAGAATATAAAGAAGCAGAGAAGACCACACAGGATGAGCAGGAAGGAGAGGAAACAGAAGAAGTAGATACGTGACACATCAAAATTTTGGAAGTCAGCATGCTCTGGGAAGGGTTCATGTCACGCACTGCACTATTCAGGTCCAGGTCATCAAAGATCTTATTGTGTTATCAGTTGGTTTAGTGAAAGTCTATCATCTGCAAAATAGCAATTTATTTTGAAATGTTGAGAAGTTATTCTAATATAACTTAGTGTCATACAAACAGTTTGAAATTTTCACTGAAAGAAACCAAGATAAACTCCTGTTTAATAATTTTCACTAGCCATTTGCTAAGCAGAAATGTTTGAGCAACTTGGTCCGAGTCTTGGCATTGTATTGCACTGTCACTACTTTACTTGTCTTTGTGAATATACAAAGAGGACTGTATTGACTCTTTAATTGTTATGACGGGACATTAATATCTTCAAATGCAATATCTTAACACTGCCAGTTTTGTATGGATGGTATATTGTCAGTAACTTATTAAAAAGACCTTGCTGTTTTACAATGGATGAATGAACAGTTTACTTTCTTACTTATTTTCTTCATCCCCTCTGGGACATAAGGCACCAACAAGTGTCCTCAACAGTATACTGTGTGTTAACTCCCCATGGGAGGATTCTTTTAATTCATTGGAAAAAAAAAAAAACACTGGATGTATTATAGATGGAGGCTTTTTGTTATACCACTTAGAAAAATAACACTAGATGTACATGTCTGCAAACTTCATTTATTATGATTTCACATATCTGTTTTGCAAATTAGCAATGGATGTACATGTGCCAGGTTTCAAATAGTAACACTAAATTTCAAGATGATATAGTTTCAGACTTTTATGCCATCAAAATGCCTTGTCATGGATAGAATACTATACAATTATTGACTTTTTTCGGTGAATATCACACCATATACAACCACTAACAAGAGGCCCATGGGCCTTAACGCTCACCTGAGGAAGAGTACATATCTTATGCAGAGGTTCAATGGCCAATGACATTAATAAAAGAGAATATCAAAATTTTCAAAACTTATATTTTTGCAAGTTAATTATAATAATTATTATATAAGTATGCTATATATAACATATTTAAAGTCTAGCTAAAATATATTATTTATAAACAGCTAAAACATCTGTATATTAAAATGTGCATTAGGCCAATACCTACAATATTCCAATAAACATGCCTATACAAAGAGTTTATAGTTTTTGAGATAATTAACCATTTAAGTATTTGTTTGCATCTATGACCTTGACCTTTGAACCTATGACCTTCATTCATATATCAAAATGATCATTAGGCCAATACCTACAATATTCCAATATACATGCCTATACAAAAAGTTTATAGTTTTGAGATAATTAACCATTTAAATATTCGTTCGCAGCTATGACCTTGACCTTTTGAACCTATGACCTTCATTCATATATCAAAATGATCGTTAGGCCAATACCTACAATATTCTAATATACATGCCTATACAAAAAGTTTATAGTTTCAGAGATAATTAACCATTTAAGTATTAGTTTGCATCTATGACCTTGACCTTTGAACCTATGAACTTCATTCATATATCAAAATGATCGTTGTGCAAATGCCTACAATATTCTAATATACATGCCTATACAAAAAGTTTATAGTTTTTGAGATAATTAACCATTTAAATATTCGTTCGCAGCTATGACCTTGACCTTTGAACCTATGACCTTCATTCATATATCATAACGATCGTTAGGCCAATACCTACAATATTCCAATATACATGCCTATAGAAAAAGTTTATAGTTTTTGAGATAATTAACCATTTAGGTATTAGTTCAATTCTATGACCTTGACCTTTGAACCTATGACCTTCATTCATATATCAAAATGATCATTAGGCCAATACCTACAATATTCCAATATACATGCCTATACAAAAAGTTTATAGTTTTTGAGATAATTAACCATTTAAGTATTCGTTCACGTCTTTGACCTTGACCTTTTAACCTAAAACCTTCATTCATATATCAAAATGATCGTTAGGCCAATACCTACAATACTCCAATATACATGTACATGCCTATACAAAAAGTTTATAGTTTTTGAGATAATTAACCATTTCAGTACTTGTTTACATCTGTGACCTTGACCTTGGAACCCATGACCTTTATTCATATATCAAAATGACCATTGTGCCATTACCTACAATATTCTGATATACATGCCTATACAAAAAATTCATAGTTTTGCAGATAATTAACTATTTTGGTATTCTTGGACATCTGTGACCTTGACCTTTGAACCCATGACCCTGATCTATGTATCAAAATGATCGTCATGTCAATACCTACAAATAACTGAAAATCCTACGCCATTATCACAAGAAATGTTAAAAATAGCATTTTTTATCAAAGGTCAAAAACTGGGACATGACCTTGACCTTCGACCTTGACATCAATTGGAAGAAAATTGCAAGACAAGATCAACAGTGAAAACTCCATACAATTATCTTCAGCCATTATGAAGTTATAACAATAAATGTCTCATTTTAAAAATTACGTAATTTTACGCAAAAAACGTGTAACCTATTTTTCGTCTAATTTTCATGAAAAACACAATTTTGATGTTCCCAGGTATGCTGAATCCAAATATCCAATTAAAATTTGCCTGCACCTTTTGGTTTCAGAGAAGAAGATTTTTTTGTCTTTTTGCTATTTTTAGTAATGACGGCCATCTTGTTGGGCGTGGCCAAACCCCGAACACAATTTTGAAAGGCTGTTACCTAGGCATGATAATCACCAAGTTTCATCAAATATGGCCCAGTAGTTTTGGAGGAGAAGATTAAAATGTAAAGTTTATACACGACGGACGACGCACGGCGGACGGTGATAGATTGCAATAGCTCATCTGAGCCTTTGACTCAGGTGAGCTAAAAAGTCCATAACTGTTTTATTATACATGTATAATTTAGCCACTGGCACTTCGGTTGACAATGTTTTCTCAAACCTGTGACCAGGCAATCTAACTATTTTACCGATGTTAGATTTCCCTGTCCACCCTGGTTGATCATATTAACATTATCCCGCATTAGTTAGATCAATCTGACTTTTTAAGTCTGATTCTATGAAAAAATAAATGGCATTCCGGATGAGACACAATCAATTACACACTACATTGTAAATATTGATAATGCCACATGTAACGTCAACGTTCTATGAAAAAAATAACAAGACACAATCACTTAATTGATGACGTTCTAATCATTTTACGGAAGAACGTCAACAAAAATCAATGACATACACGGAATTTGATATTCACCGGAAAATCTGTGGTATATGATGTGAGATCCAATGGTCATGTGTGACCGTTTTAGCCAATCCTAAAGATGGAATTTGTTAATTATAGAATACCACTTATTATTTATTCCATGGTTTCATCCATCATAATATGACTTGTAGAATATGGATATAGTTCCTTTCCAATTTATGGAACCTTTTCCTCCAATAATTTTATCTATTATGAAAACATTTTTCTCTCAATCCCTGGAAATGCCATTCTTGTTTTGAATAACAAGTGTCTTGCTAAGCTATTCAATTATTATTATTATTATTTTTTTTTTTTTTTTGTAAAAAAAAATTGCATATAAAGCTCTGATTAATCATTTGTATGATTTTAACACACTCAATATGTTACAATAA
Source organism: Anadara kagoshimensis (assembly GCA_021292105.1). Lineage (NCBI taxonomy): Eukaryota > Metazoa > Mollusca > Bivalvia > Arcoida > Arcidae > Anadara > Anadara kagoshimensis. The sequence continues at coordinate 2,897,554 of CM037872.1, read as the reverse complement.
AAGTTTAACAAAGTTTTGTGTGTCTACATTATTAATATTTTTGTGTCCCATGTAATACTTGTGAGGGACATTGTTGAACCACTATGGTATTTGTGGCCACAACCACAGCTGAAATATTGACGAGATTTCAATAAAACTTGTTCAGTATACTTATTGCCACCTCAGTCAAGTGTGATGTGACAAAATCTGTAAATGATAATGATACTGAATTCTGATTGGCTTATGGTTGTACCTGTTTATAACCAGAGTACTTAGGTCAAGTTAAGGAATAACATATTTTGTGCATAGTTAATAGGGATAGTGCAATCTGATTGATTGTTGGTTTCCAGACGATAGCTCCTGTTATAGCGGTAACACTTTACTAAAATTTACTAAAGTACATAGTACCAATCATTTCCAGGGATGAAGCTTAACTATTTTGAGTTAGGGCCCCAGCTCACTCGAGAAAAAATGTTTTAATAGTAATAAATAGCTAAAATGTTAAATTATTAAGGGGCCCAAACTGATTTTTAGGAGCCATGGGTACTTGGCCCCTGCTAATCTTCATCCCTGATTTCCTGATGTCAAAATGTGTAATATTGATCGGAATTTTGTACAATTGGTCAGTATTCTTATGAATAAAATACTTTGGTTATGGGTTAACATATTTACCTTCTTTTTTACTCAACATGACCAATATAATTTTGACCTAGCAGTAGAGTAAAAATGACCATGAATTCTGTGGAAGTTTGATGAAAGATAGGACCAAAAAAGTGCCCTATAGAGTGTTAAGAATGAAAAGCTCAATAGCCCGCTTAGACAGAAAGTGCCAAATTAAGGGCTTAAAATATTTTTAACATTCTAGATACAAAAAGTATTGATTGTTAAATAGACTTTTACAACTCTGTCAAGAATTTTTCATTAATATTGAGCCATCACCAGCTATAGGTGAAGGTGCATTGTGCTCAGGGCAATATGCATTCCAGTTTCCTCCATGATTCCTGAACTGACCACCTCAATATAAATGAGAAAATCTTACTTGGGCGAAAAAAAAAAACCACATGCACCAAAAAAAAATAAATAAATAAAATAAAACAAAACGTTCACCTTTAATAGTGTACATGCAGCATTATTTAATTTTTATTTTTTTTATAAAAAAACTTTTATATACGAGAATCTAGAGAAAAATTACATCCATTAAAACCCAAAATTTTGAGTATCTTTAACTTCTAGGTAAACTTACTATGTCTACCCTTATATAATTAATACTAGTATATATTAAAGACATGCCTCTGGTATTATGAAACATTGTGTCATACCTAGTGTGTTAAACAATGTTATGTAACAGTGTCTGGACTAGATATTTATGTTATATACCCCCAGGGGTCAAACCCCACTTTTGAGCAACCTGTGAATATCAAGCCTAAAATCAATAAATAAATAAACAACATTTGTATTTCTAATTTCCAGAATTATTTCTATAGGCAAACAACATTGACCTGTCTGCTTTACCTTTCATTAGGAAAATTCATATTATAGGAGGATCAACTCTTTACATGGGTAGTGTTAGTATTGGCAGTTAACATATTAAAAATGCAGGATTTCCCTGATAAAGACAAGATAATCGCCTGTGATCCCTATGTCCACAGTAAACATTAAAATGAACAAAGGTCAAGCAGACGGGTCAATGTCGTTTGCCTATACCTGCTTGTACTCAACAAAATTGATATCACAAGTGATGCAAATTTTTTCTCCATCTTCTTTAGCAGTTAATATAAGTAAAATCAGTATAACCAGCAAGATCAAACTAAACAGAATGATTGATTGAATGGGTTTTTACATCCCAGTCAAGAATATAGAACTTATATTGAAACATCACCATCTAAATGTTAAGTGACTGAAATTTATGTTTACTTTTGCTTGGCAATTTGCAGGCAGGGTTCTCTAACAAAGATACAGCCATGTCTGTAAAAGTGGAAGAAATTGAATCGCAAAAGGATCTGTCTTGGTGAGATTCAAACCTTGGCAGTGAGAGGTGAGGTGATGTGTAAGCAGACTTAAAACAATTCAGTCATCTAAACTCCCAAATTATCTCTTCTTTAATTGGTTTCAATAAATATGAAATAATTGTACTTAATTTCATGTTGGTTCTTGTTTCATTTGTAAAAGAAGGAAAGATTCAAAACTATTTTGTAAGTTTACAAATGAAACAACACAAAATTATGGAATGATGAGTTGAGTAATGGTGTGCAACCTCCTAGTCAGTCAAGAATTCCATGTGTAATGCACTGATGGCATTATACAGCAGAGTTCTTTATGGTGCCACACCTACCATGTCATTGAACATAGTTAGTCTTAAGTTCCAATCTGAAAGAATAGTCACTACTTTCAAGTCTTGGGTCAGACCCTGTCAGAATTCAAACCCTAAATAAACATGTATATTTTCAGGTTAAAAACCATTTGGAATCTCACTTAACATTGTGTTTAACCCAGAATATGTTACTTGTATGGGAGACCTCACCAGCTATAGACGAAGGTGCAGCAATTTTGCCTGTGCATTGCACCGATGACATTATACAGCAGGGTTCTTTATTGTGCCAAGCCTACTGTGACACGGGACCTCATTTATTTTAAGTTCCCATCTGAAAGAACTAATTTTTTCATTTTGTAATGATGAGGGCTTGGTGAAAAAAGTCACTACCCGCTTTCATGGGTCAGACCTTAGTCAGAGTACAAACCCGCAACCTCCCATATATGGAGCACTTTCCCAACCGAGCTACCACAGTGGTCATTTGTAAAGAAAGGAAAGCTTTAAAAGTTGCAAGTTTACAAATGAAACACAGATTAAGGAATTGAATCCTTTCTATTATCACTAATACACAAAGACAAGTTTCCTTTAAAATGGCAAAATTTTTATTAAAAACAAAAAAAACACACATTGATGACATGTTCTCTACAAGTCTAAACTGACCAATAATTTATGATTAAAAACGGCAACCTGATATATCTAACACAGATCCAAGTTTAAAAATACTAGATGTGTTCATCGCTAAAGTCTTCTTAATTTCTTTGATATTGTTGTTACTCAATGGCATGAAACTATTTTTAGTAATCTCTTTGTTAAAAATCGACGTTAAAATTCAAACTGGTTACGAACCAACACATTGTATATCTTTAATTTTGGCATGAAATATTTGAATTTACGTTTAAATCTATAGAAAAGATCATAAATATCAAAATTCACATATTTTATGCTATCACACCGAGTTCAAAGGAGTATGTATGTATAAAAATAGTTTTTAAATCCTAATTGTAATTATCATCACGATGACGCAGATTTAAGATAGGCAATCAGGTCTTCTCGTTCCTTCTTCTTCTTAATTCCAGCAAACACCATCTTTGTTCCTGGAATGTACTTCTTTGGATTTTCCAGATAAACCATGAGGGTGTCTTCTCCCCATACAATACCTAATATGAAAATATAAATAAATTGGATTAATATTAATAAAATATTATTATAAATACATCATACAGTAAAAAATTTAGGTTTTGAAAGATTCATGCCATTCCGGTCAGAAACAGACCCTTATTACTGGCCCAGATAAGATTTCACAGAAAAATTAGCAATTTCTATTCAAATTATAGACAGTCAAGTGTGTCTATATATAGAGTACACCACTGCAAAAAGCTAACTTGTGGAGTAATGCACATCCATAAATCTGTTTAAAACTATTTTCCGATGTTCATCAATCTACTTTCTAGTGGCCTGATATACTTGTAACTTTTCAAAAATCTGACTGAGAAATAAAACTACATCATCATGTATCAATTACCCTGGCTAATTGCAACTATGTGCAGTGTGAATTTAAGCAACAAAAGTTTTCTTGAGATTTTTGTTTAATCCCTTGCATGGCTCTTGTTAGGACCTTTATATGGTGATATTCTACCCTATTCACAATTCAAAATCTTTTTTTCCCAGTGAGAGAGTCGGAGAGTCCTGTCTTGCATATAAATGAACATATAGTTTATATAACAGAATGGAACAATGGAGTTAATGTCCCCAGTATCATGAAGATTGTGACACTGATATTGAGATGGTCAGTTTATAAACAGAAGGGAAAACCTGGGTGCCCAGAGATAATAATATATTAATACCTTTGTCTTTATTGGCATCAGTGTAAGGATATCCAGGAGCTTGTCCAGTTTTACGTCCAAACAAACCGCCAAGATTTGGACCTACTTTATGTTTACCTCCCTTTTCTACAGTGTGACATTGAGAGCATTTGGTTACAAATGTTTTCTTTCCCTTTTCTAAGTCTCCCCTGCAAAATAAAAGACAGAAAATTATTTTACACATATAAATATCATGTACATAAAACTTTACTTATATGAATGAATCCAACTTAATGTGGAGACATGCCCAAGCGATTTTGGTTACAAGATATTTAACTTTATGTTCTCACGATACATCCAGCTGCCAAATGACAATTATGCCGTGGAATAATATCCTATCAAACGGAAAGCATTGTACTCCTAACCCTCAGTCACATCAATGACAGTCTTTAAGCTTAGTAGTCTAGTATACTAGACAGTGACTAACTTATTAGGTCTAAAACAGTATACAAACATCTGTTGAACTCATTTGCACAAATTTATCAATCCTTTGATCAATATGAGTTGTAAACTTTTTATTCTATATATGCAACAGATTTGAATTTTTTAGTGATGAATAAATTCATAATGCATAGCATGCTCAAAGTAGTATCCAAACACTATAGATAAATAAAATATAAAACACAAAGAATTTTAAGTTACAACTTGGTTTTTTATTAAAAAGTAAATGAACCAATAGTCAATGTTATCAAATAATTGTACAAGTTTGGATTTTCACAAACTCTGCAATTCCAATAGAAAACTAGAAAAACTGTGAGTCACAAGCTCACAAAAAATACCTCCCAAAAAATCTATCTGATCAAATTTTTAAATAGGAGGTGCATATCTACATTATATCACAAAGATTGTGTGAAAGTTTCATGAAAATCCAAAATGTTTGAAAGCATCAGATAAGATTGCATGTAATTTATCAGCATTTTTTTAACATGGGATTAGCCAGTGTTCCATGTGATTATCAACCTTACATTTGTGTGGCCCTTTGGTATAGGAAATGATTGCCCTGGATATATTAGACGTCTCATAGTTCCATGTTCCTTTCACACAATTTTAATTACACACATGGCAGGTGTAGCTAGATAAACAGGAGGTGCTTACCCTTTCTGAGCACCCGGTCTCACTTCCCCGTGGAAGTTCACATGTCTAACCTGACTTGTCAGTTCCAAAGTTTTTACTTTGCTTTTTGGATTGTGATTCGGACATGGATTAGTATGTTTATATTTGATTACATAACAAATCCCTGGAATGGTAAAAGTCATCATCTCCAATGCATTAAAGTTTGTGCACTGATGTGTTATGACAGCAAACTCAGTTTTAAATGATTTTCTATGGAAATTGGACATACTTCACTGTCACAAACACACTGAATCATAGTATCGGAAGTATTTTATAATCCTGTTTGTAATTCTCTTGCTTTCTTTGTGAAATCATAATTTATTAAACAACATTTTCATAAACTTATATAACTTCGATAAGTTTTTTATTGTTTGTCTGCGAGTTATTTGTGATTTTGTATCTTTTTATCAAATTTGAAACTTTTAAAATAAATTGAAGGATGACCAAGGTTAAAAGGTTTTGCAGCACTCTTTCAGATTAAATTGTTACATAATTTTTTTTAAAACCATATAATAATTATAGAATGGACATCAGAATAATTGGCATATGTAGATCCATCTAATTTTAATCTTTAAATAAAAACTTCATAAAAATCTGTCCATAAAAAAATCGGGATTAAAAAATACATATTTAAAATAGAAACCAAATGGGAAAACGTAAAGTGATTGACTTTTGACAAGACAAATATTTAAAGAAATTGAATGGTGTCACACGTGTCTTGTCTTGCATCACATCATAAAAAATAAAATTGCAGGTACATTCAAAATGAAACATAACTTAAAGTTGCTTGTTTAAGTAACAGAATCCTTCCAGTGCAATTTTTTATACTTTAGTCATTACGTAACGATCAGAAGTTATACAACACTTTCAATGACAAAATTTAAGCCGGCTAAAATTTTGACCTTGAAAACACTCCCATTGAAAGCTTATAAATTAATGATTTAAATGCAAGTACAACTCTGATCGGCAAAAAATAACTTCCACGGAATTAACTCTTACCCTAAAAACATAATTACATAAACATACGGTAAAGATACATAGAAATATACTCACATTTTTCGATTTTTCTTGGAGCGTTCAGCTTTCCAATGGTGATCAAAACTGCGATGAATAAAAGGACAGAAAATTGTGACGTCACAATAAAGTTCAGTTTCTGATCATACCACTAATGGGGGAGATTAGGATTGTAAAACTTATACATTACCCTAGAAAAAAGAAAGAATAGATTCAATTGAAAGTTATTAACTGCTTTTTTATACAATATTTTAGAAATCTGGAAAAATTATTTATAAGTCGTCAACTTTGATTTTTTTTTTAAAAATATGATTATCTTGTCTAACCTGATCAATAGAACAGTCAGGAATCCACGCATGCGTACATTTTGCGTCCTTCACCGAAGATATCCCGAATGATTCAAGCCGGAAAAGGATTACGAAAGCACAAGTACTAGCTTTCTAAAATGCTTACATAAACTATCGGAATACGTTGTGTAACCAAAGAAATTCTGTGAAAAATTAATAACCCTGAATTTAGCACATTTTACAGTTAAAGGACTGTAATATAATTTAAATGCTTAATTTTTTAATGAATTAATAGTATATATAATATTTATGTATTTCAAGAAAGACGAAATCATTTGGATACATTTTCAATTTATGCCGAATAATTTTGCAAACTTGAAAGAATTGAATTTTTAGTATTTTTAGTAAATACTACTAATAACAACGTTACCAAATAAATTATATTAACTTTCATAAGATAATGGGTGATACAAATGTCTGAATAACGGTGTAGCCCAGCTGCTCCGTGATATTTTCGACAATTTAAATTTACTTTAGTAGTATTCAATAACTTGTGTTACTGTCATATACCATTTTTTGAATTCAATCATAAAATACATTCAAAAAATGGTATAATAAACCATTTTTTTAAATGTATTTTATGATTAAATTCAAAAAATGGTATATGACATTACTATTAAACCCATATCTGGTATAACTCCATCAAACTTTTTACGCCTGCTCGTGAAAAGTCAGAAACACTAGACTGATGCTTGTTTTGTTTTGTTTTCAACTTTTTGGCCAGTTTACTTCATTGTTCAGCAATATTTCATTTTCAAGTTATCAAATTAATTAAGCCCATCCAAGTTACCAGCTCCTGTTACAAAAAAATCAACCCGTTGTTGAACTGCACTAACCTACGCAAATCATGGTAGTCCGTTATGTAAATAAAATACCGCGACAGTTTTACCATTGTAAATGACCCATCAAAATTGCTTTTTGTCACCCAAAGAATAAAAAATAAAACAAACTTGGAATGGAGCCGAAACAGGGATTTTTAGTAACGACTCGGTCCATGTAAGTCAATTTTTAATAATAGCTAGATTTGTACTCGTCTTCAAAAAAGGCCTGAAAAATCTGTAAAATATTTTATTCTTTCTCTAAATAGATGAATTCAGGCCTACGTGTCCTTTTGAAAATCTGTAAAATATTTTTTTCTTTCTCTAAATAGATGAATTCAGACCTACATGTCCTTTTGAAAATCTGTAAAATATATATATTATTTTGTTGCTTTCTCTGAAGTAAGGTAAATAAATATACATTTATGTACGTCGCTAAGCTAGTGTATATTCTATGGTTATATAAGTACTTATATAAATACTTATTCGTTAGTTTCAATTAAAATATCTAGCTTCTTCACTGCTGATTCAACTGTCATATACCATTTTTTTTTAAAATTTAATCATAAAGTACATTAAAAAATTGCGCTACTTTTGAATGCGGCATTATTTTATAAAAATTCAAAAGTAGCACATGACACTACAATCGGAATAACTGTCTGGTATTCTAACATACAGAATTAATTTCCAATGGCGACAACATTCAAAATCGGTGTCACTAAAAAAAAATATGAACTGTCATGTGCTGATTTTGAATGCGTTATTTTAATAAAATTCAAAATCAGAATATGACAGAAACTAACGTATTTAGCCTTGAATTATTTATTCTCATGGTTTATAGATTTTTTTGTGTGTTGATTAAATGGATTATAATTCAAAAATGGCTCGGCAACCAGCAATAGTTAACGGCTTTCTTGAAATTGTCTTCAGGGATGCAGAATTTTGTTATGAGATGAATTTGAAATGACTTTTAAAATTGAGAAATATTGCTCTTTGTCATATGTCATTTTTGAATGTATTTTATTATTAAAATGGGCCTTAACGCTCATCTGAAGGTGTGTACATATCTCATGCAAAGTGTTAATGGTCAATTACATTAATTAAAAGAATGTCTAAATTTTTAGCAGTTATGGCAAATATGCAAAATTTTTGCTATTTAGTTATAACTTGTTCTAAGAATGCTACATCTAAAATATCGAAAGTCTAGCTGCAGTATATAATTTATAAACAGCTAAAATACTAAACAAAAAAGTGCAAATGTAAACAAGAGGCCCAAAAGGACCTGTAATGCTCAGCAGGCAAAATTTGACCTAATTTGCTTAAATTAGGTAAATGAAAAACCCTTTACATTTGTTATAAGCTAGGAATCTACTTTCTATATTTTAAATTTGAAGAAAATTGGTGGCAAGTTGAATGCACAATGGCCATTTTAGTGATTTTGCTATTGATAGTAATGGCGGTCATCTTAGATTTTTTACAAGGTTGCCTTGTACAAAGTTTTAGCTACTCCACCTAGGGACCTTCCACACCAAATTTGGTTTCAATTGGCCCCATGGTTTCAGAGGAGAACAAACTTAAAGCAAGGACGCATGTACACTTAACCATGCCATAAGCTCAGCTGGCTATTTTTTAAATAATTTACCATTTCGGCATTGTCAAACGTGACGACTTCACTTTTTCTATTGTAAAATTTCCGTTTCTATGCAGCAATATACCTGCTTCTCCTGTTTAAAGTATATTTATTCCCAATTAATTAATACGCTATGGTAGAGCTTGTTCCCAATATGGAAACTTTATGCAACGAAGCAAACTGCTTACAAATATATTGTTGACCCAAGGATATTGAAAGCCTAGGCTTATTAAGGCCTCAAAAAGTTTAATGACCGTCATCACAATATTGTTGATAAGCATGATGTCTCTGTCATGTGCTACTTTTGAATTATATCATTTCATAAAAATTCAAAAGTAGCACATGACATCTCTGTATCCGAAATTATCCTGGATATATTTGACTCCCATGGTTCAATGTTTCTTTCATTACATACATGACTAGTATAGCTAGCTAAACAAGAGGTGCTTACACTTTCAGAGCACCTGGTCCCACTTCCCTGGTGGGAGTTCAGGGGTTTAACCTATTTTGCCAGTTTCAATGTTTTTACATGTACTTTGTTTTGGGTTGTGATTTGGACATGGATTGGTATGTTTGTTTTTGGCAATTAAAAGTAATCTATCTTATGATTAAAGTCTTCCTCTAGACTTGCAGGCAAAACTGTGTACAATATACCATCTCAACTCAAAACTGTTAGCATCTCTGTTATCAATTTATAACCAACCAGGGACCCTGGTGGCAGCATGGTCTGAAGAAAACTTTTACAGATCATATAACCTCTCACGGCAACAGCCTAGGTTATAAAATCTAAGACAGAAGCTAGTGTGACAAAGTTTTGTCTATTTGCTTGGTCAGCAATCTGATAGATTAAGCCAAATTGCTTTAAACAAAACCACATTTAGAAAGTGGTTTTTCTGCAGGCACTCCTATTTAATCCACCACCCCAAAACTGCAAGACAATCTCAATATCAATGAAAGAATCTTGACTGGGACATAAAAACATTACTTGACAGACAGGTGTCTAGATACAGAGGGGCAGACAGACAGACAGGTGTCTAGACACAGAGGGACAGACAGACAGACAGATGTCTAGACAGAGAGGGACAGATAGACAGACAGGTGTCTAAACACAGAGGGACAGACAGACAGACAGGTGTCTAGACACAGTGGGCAGACAGACATGTGTCTAGACACAGAGGGACAGAGAGACAGGTGTCTAGACACAGAGGGACAGAGAGACAGGTTTCTAGTCACAGAGGGGCAGACAGGCAGGTGTCTAGACACAGAGGGACAGATAGACAGGTGTCTAGATACAGAGGGACAGACAGACAGACAGGTGTCTAGACGCAGAGGGACAGACAGACAGGTGTCTAGACACAGAGGGACAGATAGACAGGTGTCTAGATACAGAGGGACAGAGAGACAGACAGGTGTCTAGACACAGAGGGACAGATAGACAGGTGTCTAGATACAGAGGGACAGACAGGACAGGTGTCTAGACACAGAGGGACAGACAGACAGGTGTCTAGATACAGAGGGACAGATAGACAGGTGTCTAGATACAGAGGGACAGACAGACAGACAGGTGTCTAGACACAGAGGGACAGACAGACAGGTGTCTAGACACAGAGGGACAGACAGACAGACAGGTGTCTAGACACAGACAGGTGACTAGACACAGAGGAACAGACAAACAGGTGTCTTATTCATTCAAATGTTAGGAATATCAAAAGACAACAAACTTTGAATTTAAATATTTGCAATATATTTAAGGTTTATAAACAATATTTTCTGTTTTTATATCTAAGCTAACAACAAGTATACTTTAACAATTAATAATTTTATTACAGTGCAACCGGTATAAAGAAACAAAGAGTAAAACAAAAAAGAAGCAATTTAAGTGAATTAGGATCTCCCAGCCAGTAGGTATTTTTTGTGATTGCCACTTATGTTCAAAGGGCCATAACTTCCAGGAAAATTAACAAATGCTATGAGCATCTCCTATCAATTTTATTAATGCTTTGCAACAATTCTGGACAAGAGGCTTCAGGATAGATGAATGAGATGGAAGGAATCTCTCGCTAGTAGGTATTTTTTGCCATTTCTACTTATGTTCAAAGGGCCATAACTTCCAGAAAAATTAGCATACCAATTCAGGTTAATGACTTGAGCATTGCCAATCAATGCTGATGTTTTGCAACAACTCTGGACAAGAAGTGTCTAGATGGATGGATGGAAGGAAATAATTTCAAATTTCAATCTTCCTCTCAGTCTTCAAAAGGAGATATTGAAAAATAGTCTGAACTGAACTATTTCATAAGGATATATTATAATAAATATTGTTTGATAATTTCGCTTGGTTAAATAGAAATATCTGATATGTACATTTGTACACATATTCAATCTCAAAATGGTTCCTAATCAGGTTCTACTGTATAGGCAAACAACATTGACCTGTCCGCTTGACCTTTCATTAGGAATATTCATGTAGGAGAGTCCAACCAATACATAGAGAGCTGTAGGATTCGCAGTTAATACATATACACATTGCCCACGATTAGTGTTCACATCATTTAGACGAAATATACATGCGTAATCCCTATTACTTAAATTCACTTGTCCATAATGAATATTGAAATCAAAGGTCAAGCGGACAGGTCAATGTTGTTTACCTATATAAATATGTATATCATAGTACACAACATATAAATACACACAGATGCTGGACCCCTCTGCACATACAAAGGCTGGACCTCCCCCCCACACCCCCACCCCATACACACACGACAGGGAAGACTGACTTTATACAGTGTTCAGTGGACAACATTCAAATACACATGCACACAGAGGCTGAAACAACAACAACAACCTCCCCCCTAACATACACACATAGGGAAGACTAGCTATATAAATTAAGTGGATCTCATATGGAATTGGAAACATTCCCTCAAGAATGCTGACAATAATAATGTCCCTTTATTAAGTTGAGTTGAGTTGAGTAATGGTGTTTAACGTCCCAGTCAAGAATATTTCACTTATATCGAGACGTCGCCAGCTATAGGCGAAGGTGCAGAAATTTTGCCTGTGCGTTGCGCTGATGGCATTATACAGCAGGGTTCTTTAGCGTGCCAAGCCCACCGTGACACAGGACCTCGTTAAGTTCCCATCTGAAAGAACCGTGACTTTCATTTCTTAATGCCGAGTGCTTGGCGAAAGAACAGTCACTACCCACTTTCAAGTCTTGGGTCAGACCTGGATGGGGATCAAACCCACGATCTCCCAGTAACGGAGCAAGCACTCTACCAACTGAGCTACCATAGAGGTCCCCTGTATTGAGGCCACACATACCTCCTCCATCATCTTAATACATAATAATGTTTTATGATGGATATATATGTCAAATTATTTTCTACCAATACTAGTAACAAAAATAAATAAATGAATTAAAACAAATAAATAAAATACAATTTTACCAAACTTTTTGCAACAGTGTGTTCAGCAATTTGGATGATGAGGGTTACTTGATTGCTATAATGAACCTATCACAGACGTTAGTAGAGGGAATTTACATACTGTAATGCTTATATTTCACTGTGGTTTTATATTCGCTATATTCAGTCCAGTATATTCCCGCGAATATACAACAGCCGCGAAAATACATGGATATTACCAGCCCATTAATCTTTCTAGAGTACTTTTCCCTTAATTAGATAATACCGTGAAAATATGACACCGCGAACACTCTAGTCATCGTCAAATCGTGAAAATTTGACACAGTGGAAATAAAGCAGTACCGGTATACAGTAAAATGAATACACCTGTATACGATCAATTAATTTTTAAACCTTTTGTTATAAAAAACAATTAACAAACAGTTTCATTCATTTTACAACACTTGTCTTACATTGTTAAGCACTATATCTGGTTATCAGTAATACAAAAATTGTTTGATTACACTATACAACAAAATATTGCAAGTACCGGTACTTACTTTACATGGAATGTGCATCACAAAGTACATGAACTGGATAACAGTGGAATTTTATGAAGGATAAATGCATTATAATAATTCTGTAAAATACATGTACATGCTTTATGGAAAAATAATAACTACATCTTGAACAGCTAAAAAATAAATTATTAGCATGTGTGAGTTTTATTAGAATTTGATGTTCATGAAATAGTTATTATTTACATGTATGTATTGGGTTACAAAGGTACTAAAATATCAGTGGAATTTTATAAAATGATAAATGCGTTAGGCTTATTTTACATGCTTTATAAAAAAATAAATGAAGATCTTAAATTTGTAGTTTCTTATATGCATACACCATGTACACAGATAATTTCTTTTTTTTTGGCCGATGTTATTACCATATATTTTTTATACCCATATAACCCTATGCATGCAACTTCATACATCCATTAAATAGAATTAAATAGTCCAATTTAGAATTAAATCAAAATTTCATTGATATTCTTCCAAAAAAAAAGGCTGTCTAAATAATGGATGGTCGATCTTGGATTGTGTTGAACTGCAATAACAATCAGACCGTATGGCGAAAACAAAATGGCAGATCTAAAAACGGTAATTTACGTTTTTGATAAAAATACCGGTAATCTATTATTTGTACCAAATATGACAAATATTTCTTTTATTTATACTTTAATTATCACTAAACTGGTGTATTTATAGCCAATTATAAAGTTATAAAGCCTGTGTACATGTATATTATAAATACGCAAAACCACACATATGAGCACACGAGTGTAATTTATGCGTTCGCACAATAAACGAGTGCGATCAAGCTACGTCAGAAAACCACTTATGTGTGGTTTTGTATTTATCACATACCCTACCAAACTAAATTAAAGGTTTCTTTGGCTTAATCTGCCAAAAAATTCACAATCAACTCAGTATTTCATATTGATTTTTGATCTGATTCGAAAAATCTGATACCTGACTGGAAAAACTGCTAAAGAAAAAATTAAAAACAACAGCTAACTCTTCGTTTACGCATCATTGGTTAACATTTTACTAATGCCATCGTAAACACTGGGAAAAATTAAAAAACATTGATTTTACAAAATTATTTAACATCGTCCGCGATTCTCCCAACTCGAGTAAATTCTCCTAACGTAACATGACGTATGTATCACATATTGACGTCATATTATTGTTGTCATTACGTATCACATAATGACGTCATATTATTGTTGTCGGAAAAGGGAATTCACCTAAAAGGAGTTCCGGCTACTATGGTGATACGGAATGTTGTATCACACACGCGTGTGATACAGACTTCCATATCACATAGCTGGAAAAAACAATGTATTGCTATAGTAAGATTAAATGGATATGTGATAAAATATGGGTACTAATAACACATGGTAATAACACATTTGTTATTGACACGTACAGAGCAATAACCACTTCGGAAAATAAATGAACATCTTAACTTTGTACATTCTCATATGCATACACAAATAATTTATTTTTTCACTTATGAGGTACTAGATACAGTGGAATTTTATGAAAGAATAAAATCAATAAATGCATTTGTATTATACAAGCTTCATGATAAAAATAACTTTATATGCATTGCTGTAATTTTTGTATTATACACATCTTTATGAAAAGAGAATAATAATAACATCATGAACATCTTAAATTCACATACACATTAATTTATTTGTCATATAGAAGGTACTAAGAAACAGTGGAATTTAAAAAAGGATAAATGCATTATAGTAATTTTATATACTGGTAATACAGTAATACATGCTTCATGGAAAAAATAACTTAAAACTGCATCTTACATTTGTACAATCTTGTACACATACACATTAATTTATTTGTCATATATAAGGTTCTAAGAAACAGTGGAATTTAAAAAAGGATAAATGCATTATTGTAATTTAGTATACTGGTAATACAGTAATACATGCTTCATGGAAAAAATAATAACTTAAAACTACATCTTACATTTGTACAATCTTGTACACATACACAAATAATTTATTTTTATTTATAATACGGTAAAACTAGCACCTCTAGAGGGTGTATAGTACCTTATTATGGAATGTACTTTTTTTTGTTTTAAAGATTTCATAGTGACTGACTACTTGGACATCTCCAATCAAACTGGAGATGGTAATATATTTGGTTTGCATTATAAACTATAATTCAAATGTCTTTCTTATTATTTTTGTAAAATAAAATTAAATAAAAATTTCTTAAAGAAAAAAAAACCTTTATATCCACCAATTATAAGACCTAGCAGAGATAAAATGAATTCCCTAATAGGTGCTAGCTCCAGTTTCACAATCATTCTTTAACTAAGATTTTCCTTAAATTAAATCTGGTAAATTTTGGCAACCTTTCAAAGTCTCAGTGATTAAACTTTTTGAATTCTGATATTTTAAAAGATTTTTTATGATATTCATATTTAAGTTAAGGGAAATATTAGTTTAGGAGTGATAGTGAAACTGTAGTCAGGTAAGGGGATACTATTCTAAGTGTAAGAAAATGCGCTAATGTGCTTGTTTTTTTTTTCCAAGTCTTACTGACAACATTTATGAACAGCGTCTTCTAATGAACAGGTGGTCATTTAGGACGATTGTCAATAAAGAAAATACTGATAATAATAGATCTTTTAATAAATAAATAAATTTGGTTTAATTCATTTAAATCACATGCTCTCAAGAAGATATGCCACATAACATCACATCTGAATAAATCTGAACATGATTTGCAGCCAATCACAGGCAAACATCTTCTCGTACATAAATATCTCTATCTATCTCCCAAACACATAAAAACACACACCAAGTTTTCACAAATTTAAAATTATTGCCAAATTTCCAAAATCTATGAAAATATACTATACTTTTTTAGGTATTTTTCACAAATTTTCTAAAACCGGTTACTTTATAAAAGGATTTCTCAGAATTAGTAGCCAATGACAATTTTTGCTTCCAGGAATGGAAACATTAATAGCACCAATATTTGTTAGTAAAATATCACTTTGATTCATAAAACAGATACATGTGTATATTATGATAAGTAGAAGGATTATTACCAACTGAGTAGATCCTTTCCTCGTATTACCATGGTACAAGAACGAGACAGACTGGGCCTTTTAAAAAAAAGTATTTCAAATCCACATTTGTATTCCATGCATGTCAGTTAGCTCATGACACTGTACAATTAATCTTCCTTTCACGGAAGTATAAACTAATCGATAAATCAGTTTAAAAATTTGACAGAATGCCTCAACACCAAAATATGTTATTATAACCTCCAAAATAAATTTAAATTACCACAGATTTTATATAGAATGAGTTAAATTCACCTGTCATCGTTGTTTATTTCATAAAAAGTTATGATTTTACATTGTAGGATGCAAACTTCTGGCACTACTTTTGTTGAATTGTACGAGATCACTTCACCATATTGCACAAATTATTGGATATATCCCACCGCAATATTTTACTAGATTCCGAAATATTTTCCGAAAATTTATTCCAAATGTGCATATGTAACCAAATGCATTACCCGTCTCAGAATATATATCTCACGACAAAACAGATATATTTATTTAACATTCATTTACCAGGCACACTATTTCCATGCGTACTAATATCATATCATTTCATAGCAAAGAAGCCCGATTTTAGAGAAAGTGATAGCAATGTAAACATAAGCAGATATTTTATGATAGATTTGTAACATAAAATAATGTTTTGATAAACAACAGCAAACCTGTTTTTTATGAAGTGGCAGAGGAAGAGTGTATTGCAGTAACTATTAAATTCCCTAGTTAAGATTCTCACATTTCAAGGTGATAAGTTTTACATGTTCTAGGATGGTTGAAGAATCCAAAGTATCTAGAGAAAACCACCGGTCTCTGTCACGGGAAACGACTAACTTTTATAAACTCAGATTTGAACCTCAGAGACAAGAGACAAGTGTTCCATAAGCCAGCACTTTAGACCACTCAGCCACTAAGGAAAAAGAAGATTTATTACTTAGTATAATTTCTGGATAAAGAGGCGGATGGTATCAGTATTACCCGGTACATTCCGGTAAACACCTTTTCAATGTACCAAATCCCTGGTTTTCTCCAGGCATACAAGTTTTTTCTACCATCCCAGAACTGACCGACTCCGAATAAAAGAGGAATCTTTACTTGGATGTAAAACACCATCAGTCTGTTCGACTCCACTCAATGTACATGATGTATCACAATAAAAAACCAACATACTAATCCGTCCGAATCGCAATCCAGTAGCAAAGTAAAAACTTTGGAACTGATAAGTAATGTTACACACGTGAACTTCCACAAGGGAAGTGAGGCCGGGTCCTCCGAAAGGGTAAGCACCTCCTGTTTAGCTAGCTACACCTTCCACATGTGTAATCAAAATTGTGTGAAAGAAACATGGAACTATGGGACGTCAAATATATCCAGGGCAATAAAGGACACAGAGACATCAAACCTTATAACAAATTCATTTGAGCTAGGCAAACAATACATGCACACATTTCAAAAATAAATAAATGCAATTTTAAATCTCTTGATTGTTACAAAAACATAACAAAAATATAAAACAAATAACAATATCATTTAAATAATAATGTTACGATCAATATCTGCTGAAAGTGTACATGAAAGTTTTGTAGGGGATAAAACACTAAATTTAAATAATCTCTTACACCTTGATTCTGACCACATATATATCTTGTGGATAAATATTATTATCCCACCTCAGAAAAAAATCCTTTATTCTCATTGGTCAATTAGTAACCTAATACTAATACAGGGGTTATGCAAGGTCACTAGTGATTATCTCCCTTGTCTCACAAAAAATATTAAGTTAGTAGAGATTGCATCCCCTGTAACTTATATAAACAGTGCATCCACAATTGTGTTGTCAATGCGGTTTGCTGTTTCTGCAGACGTACTTGATGATCAAGATCATCAGTGGCATAAATTTGCTGTTTCTGCAGACGTACTTGATGATCAAGATCATCAGTGGCATAAATTTGTAATCCGCTATCGTGTTGCCCAATGTAAATTTTAATGCTTCCACATATATTTCTGTATTAGGTCACTAAATCACTGAGTAACTGATAATATTATTATTATATCTGCGGACTATAAAAAGTTTCTGGTTACATAGCACAGAATTCATATTACATGTAATATTGCACCATGTACATGTATATTTCAAGAATATCAGAATATATTAGATTTTCAGGTAACAATGTGGAGAATTAAAAGTTTATCTTAAATTCATTTGGTTGTGGAGTTAAGATGTGGATTTCTGAGAAGCATATTTAGCAAATCTGAACTCTTAATAACTGTTTCACATTATTATTGCAACAGTTGTTTTTATTCATAGGGAAAATGTCAACAATTTTCCAAACATCACTTTCTCAGAAAGTCACAAAAACAAACATGTCACTTATATTTTCTGTAAACTATAAGAATATTGTTTTATTCCCAAGCTTAAGTACATATATAATTATGTCTCTTTGTTGGAATTCTCATTTTGACAATACAACAATAATGACGGTGGGTAAACAACATGGGATCAAAAAAAAAAGCTCATCTTTCATGATGGTTGATCAAATGTAGAGCTAGAAAGCAGCCAGACTACAAGGTTGAGATGGGTACACTTTTCAGCAAGACTTGTGACTGGTTGTTGTTCCAGAAAAGGCTCGTCTTTCATGAAGTTTTGATCCAACACATGTTCATGTAGTGCTAGAAAGCGGCAAACCTGCAAGGTTGAGATGGGTACACTTTTCAGCAAGACTTGTGACTGGTTGTTGTTCCAGAAAAGGCTCGTCTTTCATGAAGTTTTGATCCAACACATGTTCATGTAGTTCTAGAAAGCGGCAAACCTGCAAGGTTGAGATGGGTACACTTTTCAGCAAGACTTGTGACTGGTTGTTGTTCCAGAAAAGGCTCGTCTTTCATGAAGTTTTGAATCAACACATGTTCATGTAGTACTAGAAAGTGGCAAACCTGCAAGGTTGAGATGGGTACACTTTTCAGCAAGACTTGTGACTGGTTGTTATCCATAAAATGCCTGTCCTTCATGAAATTTTGATCCAACACATGTAAAGCTAGAAAGCAGCGAGCCTGCAAGCTTGAGATGGGCAAACTTTTTAGCAAGACTTGTTACAGGTGGCTCAATTCTAACTAAATTACAAGCACATAATATACAATCTACAAATACTTGTGTGGAACAAATCAAAGCAAATCAAAATTATTTGCCACAATTTAGAAATATTTTTTACCCTGCTATATGCACTTTATAAAACAGCATACAAAGCGCTTTAGAAGAATTCATGAATAAAAGATGTCCAGACTTTCTGTTGCATCTAAAGACTGAATGTCAGAATATACCCATATGATTGTGTACAGTAAAACCTCTTTATAATGCCCCTTGATAACTTCGCCACTTAACTTATCCAAAGTAAAACCTCGTTATAATGCCCCCAATTTGCATATGGCAACACTATTTTAAATCCCAAGTCCATTTCTTTTATATTTTCTTTATAAAGTGTTCCTTTGATTTATCACCAAACCCTTGATAACACAAGAATTTGAATGAACAAAATTTGGCAAGATTTGAATTGAGGTTTTACTGTAGTTGTGCTTAGACATCTATCTTCATAATCTGAAGGCAAGTAACTATGGAAACACAACATCAACACTTAATCTACTTCCATAATCAACATGATCAATAGGCAAGTAACCATGGAAACATCACATCTACCCTTAATCTACCTCCATAATTAGAAAGCATGCTGCGTATTATGTGTAATCTTCTAAATCATGATCTGTGAAGTTGTAATAATATGGAAGGTCCTGGAAATGATGTTCTGATGTCACATGACTTATAACTTGTCCAATCAAAAGAGATCTACCATAACTTATTGCTTCCCCTCGGTCTTTGGCTAATCCGATTTCTATCAACCAATCACACATTTCTGTTCCTGAAAATACTTCACTATATGTGCGTAGCCTATACCTGAAATTCAAAAATAAGAAGAAATTAGAGAAGTAACAACTGAAGAATTTTCATGAGAACAGTCTAGGCCACCTGCATACCCTGTTCATCAAAACAATTTAACCTCAGACTTCAAACATGGGGTACCAGTAAAACCTGTATATAAGGACCATCAATGTAACCTAAGAAATATGAACTTAAGGCCTTTATCATGTTTATATAGAGGGTCTTTTTGATTGAAGTATGAAACACAGGGACAGTAGTCTTAATGGACTGGTGGTCTTTATATAAGTTCTATTTGGTTGAATATGAAGCAAAAGGACTTTACTACAGTAGTCTTAATGGATGGTAATCAAAACATACAGGTGGTAACTTTAGCAGGTTTTGAGTGTATTGAGTGTTACAGGACACTGTTTAGTGTCATAGGACACTGCTACGTGTAACAAGACACCATATACTGTCACAGGACACTGCCACGTACATCAGGACACTGTTTAGTGTCAAAGAACACTGCTACGTGTAACAAGACACTATATACTGTCACAGAACACTTCTTTGTGTTACAGGACACTGCTATGGGTAATATGACACTGACTTACTTTCTGTCCCTACATATCTGTGTTATACAATTCTTTCTATGATATTTCACAAACTGATGACACAAGTGTAACGTCTCTTCCTCCAGATCTTCTCTGTCAGGAACATGAACAACTTCTACCCCATATATCAACCGACGCCACCTACAAAATACGATTACACACTCATTATGAAATGGCACCATCTACAAAATATAATTGGAAAGTCATAATAATCATCTACTGATTAAAATCATGATTTTGTATATAACAAGTTGTGTAGAAATTGTACTAACGATAATGATGTTAACAATGTACACGTGTGCTCTACTGATTCTATGCAAAAACGGACTTGATTACAATCTAATGAATATGTCATTGGAACTGCACTGTTATGATAACTTTATTGATACTACACAATTACTTCACATTACACATGATTACAATTGTTAAAATAGTTAAAATGAGATACAATCACAACTCAATCAATCACCTTCCACAGAGTTAGTGGATTAGAGTTAGTGAATGTGTAATGGTGTTTAACGTCCCAGTCAAGAATATTTCACTTATATCGAGATGTCACCAGCTATAGACAAAGGTGTAGAAATTTTGCCAATGCGTTGTGCTGATAGCATTATACAACAGGGTTCTTTATCGTACCACACCTGCTGTGACATGGGACCTTGTTTATTTTAAGTTCCCATCCGAAAAAACTGTGACTTTCATTTTGTAATGTTGAGTGCTTGGCGAAAGAACAGTCACTACCCACTTTCAAATCTTGGGTCAGACCTGGTCGGGGTTCGAATCCATAACCTCCCACTAACGGAGCGAGCACTGTACCAAATGAACTACAGTGATGTTTGTAGATAAGCGATAGCTGGTTTACATAACAGTGCCTTACTCCTAAGTTCCAGAGTTCAAATGCTACTCAGAACATAATAAGTTTGATAGTACACTTGCTGAAGGTTGGTGGTTATCTCTAGGAACTCAAGTTTCCAACAACAATCCACAACTGACTTCTTTGATATGATGCAACGGAAAGAATCTTGAATGGGAGTAAAACACCATTTTTCCACTCTTCCCCATTCAACCATTACTCGGGACTGATTAGAGCTGCGACAATACTCCTGGACATGTGGAGTTAAAATTTAAGAACATTGTTGTCTGTGCTGTGCATACCATGCTGAAATAGCCATTATGTACTCCAAAAAAAGAGCAAATTCTATGGATGAGCTTTAAACTTTTAAAGTTTCATAGTTTGATAGGCATGTTTAGAAAACAACCTCAAAACAGTCACCACCAAGAAATGTGAAAATCTTGTATTGTTTATAGAAAAATAATTTGAAAATATTAATAATTAAAAAAGAAAGAAAGAAAAAAGGTGAATAACTTCTATTTATAAAAACAATTTGAAATAAATTTCACAACACAGCACAACAACTGAAAGAAAAGTGTGAAAAGGATAATGATGTATAAATCTTGAGATAAAATTAAAAAAAAAACACTACCAAAATGACTACTATGTTAAGGTGCTGAGTGATCACACTGTTAAGTACAGTGGAGCTAATGAAAACACTGGTAGTTATTTCCTACCTACAGAGTAAGCATACTTTTATGTGCAGTGGAAACCATGAAATCCAAACACAGAGAAAAAACTGATAAACACCCGGATTTATTTTATTAAAAACTAAAAATTTGATCTCATGACCTTGACATTTGTGAATTTTAAATGTTACATGTGCTAAGTTTGATCAAAATCAATCCAAATATGTAAAAGTTATGTAGAGGACCTGTTATTTGGACACCAAAATTATGATGATTTGACCTTGAGACCTTGACCTTTGACTAACACACATTCATGTCGTACACAAAACATCCTCTCATTTCTGCCATAAATAGATGTGGAGCAGACATAATTTTACGTGGACAGACAGATGTACTGCAAGACATTGTTCCCTTCCGGTTTCACTGGCCATGGACTAAAAAGTAACTTACCACTGTTAAGGAAAACAGTTAAGCTTAAACCAATATATCCCCCATTTTGTTTGGATTCATTCAGGGAGACATTATTGATACTTTCATACAATGTAGAATGACAGAGTTCTCCTGAGATTTTTGTTAATATTTATCTAATTTCCTGGAGATTTGGAAGGTACATACATAAAAGGCACTAAATGAACCACAACAATAAAGAATCTAAATATACACGGGGATACATGTTCATTATACATGTTATAGTTACCATAGCAACAATAAAATACATGGGATCACAATACATGCAATCAGAAAAATAAGATTATAGAGAAATTGTAATAAAGATAGATATAAAAGTTTTATCAAAACATCGCCTCAAAAAATTGTGGAAAAAACAGCCATTATCAGGGCTCTACATTAACTTTTTTTGCCACTTGTCCTGTCGGACAAGTGAATATAAAATGCACTTGTCCGAACAGAATATTTACTTGTCCGACAATCAGAAATAAAATTTATTTTATTTTGATATCTTAGTGTTTATATTGCTTACTTTTCTGTGTTTTTTTTGGATTTGCAGTTATGCTGTATTTAAAGTGTGCTGCTTTTATCAGCATATTTATCATTTTCCCGGCATGTTGTCCAAAACATAACGTTTTCACTTTGCCCCAAACCCGGAAATTCGCTCAACCATAATTGTTGAAATTTTCTTGAACGTTTACTTTCGTATTTTTTTTATTTTCTTTTTTTCCGCCTCTGTATTCTGTTTTTTGCTTGAGGTGGGGCCGGTAAACCCAAACTTGGTCAGATCCATGATGAACCAGATTGCATTGCATCATGTTGTTAACGTAACTTGTCTTTAAAACGTTATACACAAGTGTATCATATTGTCGTTAATTACAAGCGTTTCAATGATTTTGAATATTAAGTGATTCTATTAAGGTGGGATTTACCGGCACCTACCTAAAAGTGTAACCCGCACTGCTGTACCCGCACTATATATGAAGCTATCTCAAGAAAGAAGCAATATTTGTTAATAAAATTTTGTACACTTATCGGGCATGAAGTATAAATATCCATGCCGGATAAGTGTAAAAAATTTTATTAAAAAATATTGCTTCTTTCTTGAGATATCTTCATATATAGTGCGGGTACGGCAGTGTGGGTTACACTTTTAGCATGTTTAGGTAGGTGCCGGATTTACCTAGAGAAACAGTTGAAAGGCCAGCTTCGATTTTTTCCGTTAAACCCGCGATTTAATCTTCAGGGCCGTTCAAGGGGGGTAATTCAAATTTGGTCGGCAGATGGCGCTTTGTCGTCACCTCGAAGAATTTGCATTTTAGGGTTGACGCAATAAATCATTAATTAAATGGTGTTTTTAACTTAAACTATATATATTTTTGTATCCGTTTGATAGCAAATTGATTTTTCTAGACGATCACAACAATTAAACACTCCTTATAACTAATTAAAATGCTGGAATCATAGACATAAACTGCGGTATCGTGAAAGGTCAAAATCAAGTGGGCGGTGCATTCGGAGTTTATGCCCGGTAAATTGAATTGACAGAATCGCATCCCACACCGATTGGGTTAAAAATTATAGTCGTAATCGGTAGCATTTAGAACACCGGTCATTTTGATACCGGATAGAAACCATCACTCGCACCGGTTATTGCACAGGAAGATTGTCAAGTTGACCCTGCGTGCCGATGATTTGGAAAACAAAACTTGCTATTTATTGCGTCTAGACATCTTCTAATTTGTTTATTTTTACTCTAGATATTTGTTGGTGTGTTTTTAATATAATCTTTAAACATTTTGTTTAATTTTAGTTCAATTTTGTAGAAAAAATCCCACGAAAATCAAACATCCAGATCGCCCAGCTGGCCCCATGTAGTCACTATGTGACTCAGAAATCAGCTGATATTGGTTTTTTTTACACTTTCATTACATTTAGAGTCACAAGAGGGACAGTTTGCCAGAAAACCATCTGAACAACAATTACCTGGTGTTGATTTAACTGCTGCAGTGCATGCAAATTTTAAAACTGTGATTTTAATGTTTCAGATCAGAAGTTGGCATATCAAAAAGTTGTATCACATATTTACAGGTAGGCAGGCTGACAAAGAGCATAATTATAGTTTGTTAAATTTCAGAAAGTTTGCAGAAGAGGAGAAGTCATGATATGGAAAATTACATAAAATGTTTTCAATTACACTTTTCAGACTGTAAATTACTTTATTTTTTTTTATTTTTTTTATTTTTTTTTTTTTTAGTAATTTGAAAAGTTTTGCCACTTCAAGGGGTTGAAGATGGATTTTAAATGCCAAAGTTCAGTTTAGTTATTCAGAAACTGGTGACGGTGTTGGCAGATATTGAGGTACAGGTTGCAAATGCACAAATTGCAAAAATGTTGTAATTAATGCAATTCTAGATCCTTCAGCTATCACTACTGCTACTGTTGCTGATGATTCCACAGCTACAAATACCTATAAATAGGTTTTTAAAACATTGATGCTAATTTTGAATGTTTTCTCTCCACAGTAACCACAGCCAGTATGGATGTACCAGCAGAAAACATACTTGATAACACAGAAAATTCAGAAATGGATCACAAAGATTCTTGTACTACATGTATTAGATTTACTGTTCAAACATTTCATATTTTTAAAGTTGATACATGTACATGTATTTGAGCTTTTTATGAAATTTATCACAATATAACCCATTCACTTTTATTGTGCAAGAATCTATGTAAATATCTTTTACCGTATTTTAATTTGAGCCAAACTTTAAATCATGGATCATTGCTGCACACATCATGGCTAGTTCTGACAGTCCCACAGTATCATTCTTGTGTGGTGAATGATGTTATACTGGTACTACATTAAATTATTCTGTTTTAATTAATTTCTTTTTTATTTTCAAGAATGCAGAATATGTGTAGTTTATTTTCATATGATTTTATGATACACCACTAGGTTTCCATAAATTTGAAATAATTAGTAGCCAAATTTCCAAAATTTGTGAAAATATAGTCCTTTTTAAAGTATCTCTCCACAAATGTGCTAAAATAGGTTACTTTTTTAAAGAATTCCTCAGAAATTAGTAGCCAATGGCAATTTTGGCTACCAGGAATGGAAACATAGACATCATACATGTATAATCATTTCAGTTGATTTTCAGATTACCAATACCTATACAGTTTATTTTCAGATTATGCATTCCTACAAGTTAATTTTTAGTTCATTTTATTTACAGATAACTTTTTTAATATTTATTGACAGGTGAAATGCATATTTCAAATTTTATTTACAAATTTGCCAACATTGTATTTTCAGATTATTCATAGATAACATTTTTATTTGTAGATTAAATATTATTAATGCTATTGCTATGCTAAAAACAAGACAGAGACTACAGAATAAACAATGACTATGTTTGTTTTTTTTTATTGCAGATAACATTACATGGTCAATACACAGTACAATGTCAATAAAGATGTTTTGCTTGCATTTTAAAATTATCATTACTTTAGGAAAAATAAATGCTAATTGACATAATAAATGCATAATTATTTTTGTGCATTACACTGGCACCTGTCCAACATAACATTTGAAATATTGGTAGGGGCATGGCCTCTTACTGTATAGGTTTGAATCTCATTCAGGACAGTTTTTGTGTGAGAAAGTTAGTCAGTTTGTTGTGGAATGTCGTTGGTTTTCTTTGGGCTCTACAGTTTTCTCCCCATCTCTAAATATGTTTAATAGTGAAAGAATCTTGACTTTTACTCTACTCCTTACCCAAAAGACATGAAGCATCCTCTGGACTGAAGGTAGATACATGAACTTGATCCATGTCATTTTGGAGACAGTCAGAATTAGATTAATATTGCATCTGTGCATTAGTACTTTAGCTGCAAAAAGTCTACCAGCAGCACTTGATCTGTGAAAAAATGAACCACAGATACTAAAGAATTAACTGTTACACCGGTAAAACTGACCTGACCATCTTATAGAAAGAGATTTAATTTCTAGTTATTAACTTGGGGTGTGGAAACAGTATTTCTTCCTGTTCCACTGTCATGGTGCTGCTGTTGAATTTTTTTTAAAATCAGCACATAGCAACTAGTTGTCATATGCTGATTTTAAATTCATTATTTTAATAAAAATTTAAAATCAGCACATGACACCACTGAAAAGAAAATTATATAACTTTCTCTTGTGTATCAAATTTGAAGAAATATTTCCCATGGAAAATAATTTTATTTGATTAAGATTAAAATGTTAAATGAAGCCAATTTTTTTTAGATTTTATTTATTTTATTTTTATTTTTTTATTATTTTTTTTAATTTCCCTACATTAAAACAAATATCAATCAATAAGACAGTAAAATCACTTTATTTTTATTCGCATACATGGAGAGACAGTGTAAACAAGGGAGATAATCATCATACGAAAAACAAAACAAAACAGAAGCAACACCTGCTGATTTCTTAACTGACAGAATCGCATCCCGCATCGATTTCGGACATGTCTTTCATATGAATATGTTCAGAAATGAATATATTTTCAGAATTGAATTATTAGAACCCATCACTTGTCCTAATATTTAATAATTTGTGTCTGAAGCACGAATGTCGGCCGACAGATGTGAACCAAACCCCGCAAAAGGAGCCACACCTGCCGTTTTCTCAACTGACAGAATCGCATCCCACACGATTTCGGACATGTCTTTCATATGAATGTGTTCAGAAATGAATAAATTTTTAGAAAATAATTATTAGAACCCATCACTCGCCCTAATATTTTCAAAAAATGTGTCTGAAGCGAGATCGTCGGCCGACAGCTGTGACACAACCTCCACTTTCAAGACGTATTACTCGTAATTTTCTGTATATAATTGGTTCTTTTTTACATAAATTGAAGGAAAAAATATTTATTGTTCAAAATATTTGATGATTTTAAGTAATAACGATCCCATTTAAAAGTATACTTAAATTTTCGAGACCTACTACCATTTCCGATTGCGTACCAAAATTTGAACTGAAAATCACGTGACTAAAGTGATTAAAAATCAGCCATATTGGAAGCTGGCCTTTCGACTGAAACAAGAAGAAACTCTATGTTTTACAAGCGCACAGTAGATATTGACTGTAAGCAGATTACGAAAGTTGGAATTGCCGAAAGGAGGACTGGCGATCTTTTCCATCGATTCTTTTCAAATTAAAATTTATTCACTTTAAATTTTAACTTGTCCCGTCGGGCAAGTAACATCGCTGTTGAACTTGTCCGACGGCACTTTTGACTGGTACCGGACAATCGGACAAACGTTAATGTCGAGCCCTGATTATAGTTACCATGGCAACAATATAATACATGGGACCACAACACATGAAACCAAAATCAGAATACATGTACAGAATTATTTATTAGTGATAAATGGTCACAAAAAATTACAAAAAACACACCCATTATAGTTACCAAGGCAACAATAAAATAACAACACATTACAATAAGCGTTAATTTTACCTTAGGCAGATTAGATTTAGCCACTTAAATCTAGAGTTACAGACCAAACAGCTGGAGGAGACAGATAATAACAAAACAGTACTTTTGTTAATACAACATTTCTTCTTATTTTTATTCAATATTATACAATTATTGTCTTTTGATGAGATGGATATGGGACTGATTATATGGACCTGATCAAAGTAATATTCACCGAGGTTATCAGGCCGAGGTGAATATTACTTTGATCAGGTCCATATAATCCCATATCCACCAATATCAAAAGACAGTAATTGTTGTATTATATGACACTTCAAAATGACATTTAAAGATTCAAACTTCACAGTCACTACCCACTTTTAAGTCTTGGGTCATCCTGGTAGGGGTTCAAACCCATGACCTCCCACTTACAAAGCGAGTTCTCTACCAACTGAGCTACCGCAGTGGTTAGTGTAAAAGATCAGTACACATAAAACTTCATTAACTTGTACATGCAACATTTGCATCTATCTAGATTAGTATAATACAAACTAGAACTGTCTCTTGAGAGCCAAATACCCCCACCCTTAACATTTAATGTTTTCCCACAACCTCAAACTTCATGATTTGACCTTGATCCAAGGTCATGACACACCTTTGGATCATGGAGATTTATTAATTTGAAGTTTTATGACAGTCTTCCAAAGCCGCTTCGAGATATGGCCCAGACACAGTTTTACACAGACAGACATGGTGATTCCTATATACCCCCCTCAAACTAGTTTGCAGGGGTATAAAAATAAAATAACTGCAAAATTAATATGGAAATTTTTCACGTCATTTAAATTTTGGGAGAAGCGGCATTTCAAGTTATTCACTTACTTTTATTTTCACATAGCTAGATACTAGTTACTGCAAGTGAAAGTGACTATGTCATGTATGTGTAAACATATTAATTTTTGAGTGTGTAGATTTTAACACAAATTGTAATTTGGGTAAATTCACATGAACTTGAATTTGTGTGAACTATGATTGCAATTAATTTGATGGTGGTTTTGAAATATCATCATGAAAATCACTAAAATTAGTACATTGACAGTACAGTCCAACCTGTCTTAAAGGCCACCTGCCTATTAAGGCTAATAGAATTGTACCTTAATTGTTCTTTATTCATATTATTTGAACCTGTATATAAAGACCAACTGCCTATAAAGGCAGCTTTTACTGGTTCCATTTGCCTTTATAGACAGGTTTGACTGTATATTAAATTTAAATATACAATTTTATTTTATTTTTGTGTCTTATTAAGTCTAGCGAATTTATGTGGAAATAAATAAACACGAAAATGTGAAAATTTCCAGTACACATGTATATTTATGTTTTACATACTACACTGTAACGGATCTATAACATAATACATACCTCCTGATAAATGGCAAGAACATGAATCTGGTATCAAAACCAAATATAGCAAAAATCAGAAAACCCTAAAAATAAACAAACAAATTGTTACAAAAAATGTTGTATACAGTTGAACCTTGTTAATTCCAATATGGATATCTGGAACTTCTGCATAGGTCAAACTGTTATAAAATGTCAGAAATGAATTGCTCTTTATTTAACCAAAATAACTTCAGTACTCCCAAACTTAGATATCTCAATTTTTTGGATATGTCAAACATTTCTTAAGTCCTCATAATGAAAATTCAATGAAAATAGTGTCTGTTAACTAGAACTAAAATTTTTTAATCAACTGTAACTAAAAATCATCCCATCCTACCAATAAGATAAACAAACAAAACATGTTTGGATAAAATTTAATTTTTACTACTTTCAGGAGCTTGGCTTGTTCTCGTCATAGATATTGACAACTTTCATTTTTATCTCAAAACTGACTTCCAGTATCCAGTAATCCAGAACTCAGATTTGACCCTATGAACTTGACCTTTGACCTACACATCTAAATTTGGTTTGCAATTTTAAATTTGAGCCACGGTTGATCAATATGTGGAAATGGTAGAGTGGACATGATATTTGTACACCAGTAACTTAACTACTGTGTGCAAACTGGTTAAAATAACACTTTATATTTTCTTACCTGTCCATAATTGAAGACACAATCTAAGAACTCTATTTCCACATATATACCTGTAGTTAATTTATTAAATAATCTCCAAATACACAGAAATAATCCCTGTAAAGAAATGTGAAAAAATCCATTATCAAAAATGTTAACCAACTGTAAAATGTATACAGTGCTTAAATCCTAGGCATGTTCAATGATGTACATGTATGCTTTTGTTTCGGCGGACATACTGTTCAACAGTGATGGTTTGGAAGCACCAACATTGGATTGCAGGTACTGTTGTATAGTTGTATTTGATCCAGTGTTTAAGAAATCATCAGCCACGTAACAACTGTAAAGTGACAGTACAATTTATTTCAGTACAATTTTATCTCCATTCCTTGGGTGACAGCTGATACAAATACAAGTAAATTACTAGTATATCAAATTTTAAGAATTTTGTCACATATTTTTATCTAATTAAGTGAGACTGATCATGTAACCAACATAAATTTGCGATTTCTGGGTGAAAAAAAGAATCAGTATGATTAGAAAACATGTTAAGTATGTGTTAAATACAGTCAAACCTATCTATAAAGTTTGCCCAAGAGAACATGTAAAGGTGGCTCTTGTGGGTGGGTGGCCCTTATATACAGGTTTAAATAACCTGTATAAAGATCAATTAGGATAAAATTTTAACCTTTAAAAGCAGGTGGTCCTAATATAAAGGTGACCTTTCAGGCCGACTTCACTGTATATGTATATGTCATCATGAAAGAAATTTAATTTCACAATGCCAAACTCCACCATGCTGCCATTGAATGGGTACCAGCAAATATGGTGGGAGTTAACCTTGTGATGTACTGATGCACCATTTAAAAGGGAGTATTATACTATTAATAATTTCATGTCACTGAACCCAAGACAAGCACACTTCATTTCACTAAAACTGAGAGATGCTACAGTCCCGGGGACAGACTTCTATTTCTTGCCGGGGTAATATTCTATTAGACTTTAACTAACTAGTTAATATTGCTACTTACAACAAACATAGAACACTGTAAAACTACGAGCAGCAACAGGAATTTTCCACTTTGGAAGTCGTCTCTCCGTTTTTTACCAGAAGTGGGTTGAGAAATTGTTATATCTGGTTCATCATCGTCACACTGTGTACTGACGGCTTCCGTAGCGTTATATGACCGTAACAGTCCCACACACACTCTCCGTTGTTCCCGACTACAGGAGCCATAACTACAGGTTTTATCCTCTATGGTTTCTGTTGTCAGGGAGCTATCACTACATACACTGTTAGTAGAGCTATCTGAGGTCAGGCTTGTCGTCTCTGTAGGGAATGGTATGATATCCTCAATACTGGGAACTTCAGCTGAAATAAAAATCAGTCACATTTGATAATGTATTAAATGGGGATTTATTGTCTACTCCCTATACAACAGGGGCCTCTGGGGCAGAAATCATTTACTAGTATTTTCATTTATTGTCCAATTTCCGTTGTTTTAAGAAAAAATATTATTTTGTGGGTTGTAAATTTGTTGTTTGTATTTACCAATTCAGGTAAGTTTGCAATATATACTATTCTGTTGACATGTAAATTTGTGGCTCAATGTATCCACGAAACAGAATTGGGACAACACAAAATTTAATGATTTCTCAGTATAATATTACAATATAACTTACGTTTCTGACTAGAACAATCCCCAGTACAAGTATCACATGTGTTCTCACAGTCAACAATAAAACCATGATTAAACTCACGTTTCTGGCTGGAACAATCCCCTGTACAAGTATCACATGTGTTCTCACAGTCAGATGCCCCTTTAATCTTTCTAGTAGTGTTCTTCAAACCGTTTCTTCGACTGACCGAAGATGCATCACCATTTTGCATAACCCCGC
Organism: Anadara kagoshimensis; assembly: GCA_021292105.1. Taxonomy (NCBI): domain Eukaryota; kingdom Metazoa; phylum Mollusca; class Bivalvia; order Arcoida; family Arcidae; genus Anadara; species Anadara kagoshimensis. The sequence goes on along the minus strand of CM037872.1, from coordinate 2,865,465 downwards.
TCTCTCTGTATGACTTGATCTTTTTAGTTTTTCTGGATTTCTCGTACTCTGTTGAAGTGCTATCTTCCAACATACTGCTCTCCTCATCGCTATTCTGTGACAGAGATTGATATTCTCGATGGCTTCTCTGACGTAAAACTAGACAGACGATATTGATGGTACTACACATAGTCAGAAATACTGCTGATAAAATGCTCTGTAAGAAAACAAATGGTTTCTATTAATTGGTATTTCTTTAAAGGTTGAAACTACTCCCTACTTGACTATCAAACATCATGTCATGTATCAAATTATCAATGACAAAACATATATATAGAATTATACATAGTGAAATCCATCTCATATACCATATCTGACCGAGACCATCCATATCAGACCTGGGGCTTTAGCCCGAGGTATGATATTGGTTGATATTTCACCATGTTTTATTCTGTTTATCATATACTTAAAATTTCACAATTTAGAACAAATAATGTATTACAGAAATTTGCCCTGTATATGACAAAAAATTCAAGATGAAAAATACATTACTCCAAAAAACTTCCACTCACAAGATCATATATTACTCATCAGATGAAACTTTGTAAAGCCTAATAATGCAGTCGAAGGATTTTCTAAATGATATACATTGTATAGTGATTAGATCTATTTTTCCAAGTAGCCAGTCTGATATAGATATCAGACCGGCGATACTGCTTTTCCAACCGGTCATGTGCAGTCGGTGATATGGATGATGACATTTTAGCCATATCAAAGCATGCAGAAACTACGTATTTACTACAAAGTATATGATGAATAATGTTATCAAAACCTATATGGTATATTGATAGTTGGCTAAATAGTTTATCACTGTGTTAACCCAGACATCTACTTAAATTGAATTTTCAGTTGTTGTTGTTGTTGTTTTAAATCTCTAGATGTTCAAGACATACAAGTATATTTGAAAAGAAACAAAATTTTCTGGAGTGTGATAAAACATACCTGGTCCTGTCCATAATGGAATGATGGATCTATTTCATCATGCATATGATGTGTACCAGCCATAAATAATATACCAGAAGCTACGGCAGGTAAACTGAAATATAAAATAAATATCATCATCATCACCATCATCATCATCTCCATCATCATCATCATCATCATCATCATCATCATCATCATTCACCACCACCATCATCATCATGATTCATCATCATCATCAACATAATCATAAACATCACCATCATCATCATCATCACCACCACCACCGTGGTCCTCGTCGTCATCATCATCATCATCATCACCACCACCATCTTCATCATCATCATAATTATTGTCAGTTATGGTATGAACATGATGAACAAAATATCAAAAGAACAAAAATAGAAATAAACTATTTCTACTACATAAACATCTTGATAAACCATGGTAAAGGGAGAGAACTCCAGCCAAATTTAATTTACATGTATAAATACGCTTTTCTAGTATTTGATAGTGATATCTTAAATTAAATGATCTTAATGTATCCAACAAAAAAACTGAAATGAGTACAGGATAATTTTGACCGATATTTAGACAATTATCCACCATTTTAGTATTGGTTAATTGTTTACAGATATTTACCCAAAAGCGAAGAAAATTATCCACCACTTCATTCTGAGAACAAAACAAAGACTTCGGCTTTGTAGGAGATATAAGGTCAATGATATCATCGCCGTCCAGCAGCGTGACGACAACGCTCCGATCAGTATCATTGTAAACTGTAAGTAATGTGTCCATTTTCTGGAATGATCTTGTCCGTCGTAGATGATCATCCCAATACACGACACCATCTACATGTAAAATACAATATCATATATGTAAGTATACAGTATAAATGTCATTACACATGAAATATAAATACACGTACATATATGTATGAAAAATAAAATTGCATATTGATAACTTCTGGTGTAACAATAGAAGCTGCAATTACTTTGTCTGCAATCAGTTGAGTTGAGTTGAGTAATGGTGTAACGTCCCAGACAAGAATATATTTCACTTATATTAAGACATCGCTAGCTATACATGAAAGTGCAGAAATTTTGCCTGTGCATTGCACTGATGGCATTATACAGCAGGGTTCTTTATTGTGCCAAATCCACTGTGACACAGGATCTTTTATTTTAAGTTCCTATCCAAAAGAACCATGACTTTCATTTCGTAAATGCCAAGTGCTAGGGGAAAGAACAGTCACTACCCACTTTTAAGTCTTGGATTAGACCCGGGCCAGGATCAAACCTATGACTCCCACTTATGGAGCGAGCATTCTACAAACTAAGCTAACGCAGTGGTTGTGTCTGCAATCAGTGAAAACGTGTCTAACAAGTAAAAACATTCCATGTAAAATGAGTACAGTATAAGTCTAAATCTGTGTCTGTTAGTATTTCTTTAGCATGTTTATATCCATTTCCTCAGCGGAGGGATTTACAAAGCTTATAAAGAAAGTAACAGTTGCCTCCATGACTTAATTAGTGCAAAATATGATTATATCTAAAAGAAATTAAAACATTTGATCAAAAAAGTAATTCTATAGATGCATGAGATGTTAATACTTACATTTGAAATTAATAAAAACACCAGAAACATGTGTGGAACCTTCTTAAATCTTCGACTCAGTAACATTAATATCAGGACCCAAACCTAAAATATAAATCAAAGCACTGAAAGTACTGAAAATAGATATATACATGTAGTTGTGACATATTTTGAAAATAATTAAGAAATAAATTAGTTTTTCATTGTCTTCATGCAAGTATAATGGGTAATTTGGGTCAGCTCACATTGCATAACAAGAGGCCCATGGGCCTTAACGCTCACCTGAGGAAGAGTACATATCTTATGCAGAGGTTCAATGGTCAATGACATTAATAAAAGAGAATATTAAAATTTTTAGCAGTAAGGGCCAATAATATGCAAGTATTTTTGCAAATTAATTATAATAATTATTATATAAGTATGCTATATATAACATATTTAAAGTCAGGCTACAATATATTATTTATAAACAGCTAAAACATCTGTATATTAAAATGTGCATTAGGCCAATACCTACAATATTCCAATATACATGCCAATACAAAAAGTTTATAGTTTTTAAGATAATTAACCATTTAAGTATTCGTTTGCGTCTTTGATCTTGACCTTTGAACCTATGACCTTCATTCATATATCAAAATGATCGTTAGGCCAATACCTACAATATTCCAATATACATGCCTATACAAAAAGTTTATAGTTTTTGAGATAATTAACCATTTCAGTACTTGTTTACATCTGTGACCTTGACCTTTGAACCCATGACCTTTATTCATATATCAAAATGACCATTGTGCCATTACCTACAAAATTCTAATATACATGCCTATACAAAAAATTCATAGTTTTGCAGATAATTAACTATTTTGGTATTCTTGGACATTTGTGACCTTGGCCTTTAAACCCATGACCTTGATCTATGTATCAAAATGATCGTCATGTCAATACCTACAAATAACTGAAAATCCTACGCCATTATCACAAGAAATGTTAAAAAAATAGCATTTTTTATCAAAGGTCAAAAACTGGGACATGACCTTGACCTTCGACCTTGACATCAATTGGAAGAAAATTGCAAGACAAGATCAACAGTGAAAACTCCATACAATTATCTTCAGCCGTTATGAAGTTATAACCATAAATGTCTCATTTTAAAAATTACGTAACTTTACGCAAAAAAAGCGTAACCTATTTTTCGTTCAATTTTCATGAAAAACACAATTTTAATGTTCCCAGGTATGCTGAATCCAAATATCCAATCAAAATTTGCCTGCACCTTTTGGTTTCAGAGAAGAAGATTTTTTTGTCTTTTTGTTATTTTTAGTAACAGCGGCCATCTTGTTGGGCGTGGCCAAACCCCGAACACAATTTTGAAAGGCTGTTACCTAGGCATGATAATCACTAAGTTTCATCAAATATGGCCCAGCAGTTTTGGAGGAGAAGATTAAAATGTAAAGTTTATACACGAAGCACGACGGACGACGCACGACGCACGACGGACGGTGATAGATTGCAATAGCTCATCTGAGCCTTTGGCTCAGGTGAGCTAAAAACCAAAGGAAAAAGGGGTGTTTCAAGCAACAGTCAAATTCACTTATATCAAGTTGGTCAGTTTTGGAATGGTGGAAGAAACCAGAGTTCCCAGAGAAACAAAGCCAACTTTAGACCACTAGGCCACCAAGGCCCTCAAAAAAGGAATATGCAAAATAATAACTTAGTAACTTTTTCTTGAAGTTTTTGAAATTCAAAGAACAAAGTACTTTCAAAAGTATAAATTTCAGACACACTGAAAAATTTTCTGGAAATAATGTTAAATTATAATCTTTTTCAAAAATTGCATATGAGCAAATATTATTACTTACACAACACACAACACTGATGATGCTTGTATCAAAGGCAGCTTCTAACAAAAGGCCTTTATAGTCCATTTCATTATTTACAACTACAGTCATCATTCTGGCAGATACGTACATCAATGGAGCTGACAAAAATGTACCGGCCACCATGGCGGTAGCAACCTGAAAGATTATAAAAGAAGATTTAAATAATTTTATTATTTACAACTACATGTACAATCATCATTCTGGCAGATTCTTCAATTTTAGTAATATTGTTGTTGTTGTAATATTGATATTATTTTATGACGTAATATCAACAATTCTTTAGCTATTGGCGACAAGGTTAAATTTATTACTTCCAGGAGGATTACTATAAGAACAAGTTCCTGTAGCCATGAGATGTGCCAGTATGTTTTATGGTCTGCCTTTTACTACGACACACTCATGGCAAGTGTAAGGTGCTAGCTCACAAAGTCAGCATGCCGCAGACAAGCTTACCACTCCCCCAGCCACATAATACTTGATGACTTAGTCAATACTATGTCCCCATAATACCAAGTGAGAAAACAGTGTCTCAAATTTTAAAGTCATATATGATCCATCTCGAGGCAGACATTCTAACATTGAGCCACAGAGGCACCCTCAATTTCATAAATGGTGAGTAATGAGTGCCAGGCATACAGGCAGTATCTCAAATTCTGAAGTCTTATGCATGACCCCACTAGAATTCAATACTATTAAGGCAGACACTCAACCACTGAAGCAGTCTAAATTTCAGTAATGAGAACTGAGTGTCAGGCAAGGAAGCAGTTTCTTAAAACTTTGAAGTCTTTTGTATATCCAAACTTAGGTTTAAATATAGCAAGGCAGATGCTCTACCAAAGAGCCACCAAGGCACTGACGATGTTAATGCTGAATTGAAGGCGACAATTTTACACAATAATTTTACCGTGTCAGTTCCTATAGCATAATGGCTAGCATACAGGAAAACTGATGGTGCGGTTGGAAATGTCCCGTACAGGAATCCGTACATACTAAGTGAACTACTAGACTCTGTATTATTACCACTGTCTACCAGTGCGGCGTTTAATGTACCGACAATCTCCCATGTTAACAATGGCAACAATAATCTGAAATCAAAGAACGAACAGTTTTTATGTACAGTTAAGAGTGAGCGAGTCCCAGTCAAGAATATTTAACTTATATCTAGACGTCCCCAGCTATAGGTTAAGGTGCAGAAATTTTGCCTGTGCATTGCGCTAATAGCATTATACAACAGGGTTCTTTATCAAAAGCCTACCATGGTGTTTAACGTCCCAGTCAAGGATACTTCACTTATATTGAGATGTCCCCAGCTATAGGTTAAGGTGCAGAAATTTTGCCTGTGCATTGCGCTAATAGCATTATACAACAGGGTTCTTTATCAAAAGCCTACCATGGTGTTTAACGTCCCAGTCAAGGATACTTCACTTATATTGAGATGTCCCCAGCTATAGGTTAAGGTGCAGAAATTTTGCTTGTGCATTGCGCTAATAGCATTATACAACAGGGTTCCTTATTGTGCCAAGCCCACTGTGACACGGGACCTCGTTTATTTTAAGTTCTCATCCGAAAGAACAGTGACTTTCATTTCATAATGCCGAGTGATTTGCGAAAGAACAGTCAATACCCACTTTCAAGTCTTGTGTCAGACCCGGACGGGGTTTGACCCCACAACCTCCCACATACGGAGCGAGCACTCTACCACAGAGCTACCATGATGGTCGTACAGTTAAGACATGGTGGTAAATCAAAGGTCATGAATTTGAGCCATAGCAAGAACATGTGATATGCCTTAAATTTGCAGTAATACAAGTGACAATTAAGTGCTAAAGGTCACAGATTTAAAAAAGTTTGAGCCACAGCAAGGATGTATCACCTTATTTTCCCAATTCCCCATTTCAACCAATTGCTAATTACTCGGTACTGCCAGGTATGACAGAAGATTAATTTTCCAATCAACTGGTGCAGCATTCAAAAGGTCCCTTAATTCCATTTTTCTATCAAATATTTTGTTGATGTTTTAATGAATATAAAACATTTTTAATATTTTGTGACAGAAGTGAATTAAAATGAAGACTAAAATGTCAACCTGCTAAGGCTGGCAACATCCCTGCCAAGTTTCACTGGTTCTGCTATAGGTTTACTGTTCTTGACTAGACAAGACGATGTTTAAAGTATGATATATTAACTATGAACAATGGCCAACAGATGATAAGCAAAAGAACATTTGAATAGATCACATTCAGTCTTCGCGACATTAAAATCTTGTCTGTTTGACATTTGGTCATTTTGGTCAGACAGCTTTTAAATTTCTGTCTGACCAAATATGGTTTTGTCTGAGAAAATTAAGGCAAGCTAAAAGTATCAAGAAAAGATATAAACTTCTGCTGGACTTCTGTTGGACATTTGGTCCGGTCTATTACTGTTGATATCTGACCAACGCCAAATATGTCAGACATGTCCATCGGTCAGACAGTATTTCATAAAGACTAACCTAGAACATTTGCTCAGGTGAGTTAGAGACTTACGTTTTAGCACCAATAAGCAGCAATGGTACAATTAGTCCTATTCCAATCTGACCTTTGACCTTACTAACAAGACTCAATCCAAGGTAGAACAATGCTGAAGCACTGAATGCATCACCTACAAAACAAATAAATTATATAAATGAATAGGAATAACTAAATTTTTGTTTGTGCTTAAGCAGGATTCTTACAGACATTTGGCATCCAAATGTAAGGACTTTTTAGGGTCTTTTCAGGGTCTTATTTTCAAATTTAAGGCTTAATCAGAGGGACAATTTTAGAAAAAAAAACTATTGGTAAGGCAATTAGACTAAATCAATAAAACAATTACTTACATGTCCTTAGAACGACACTTGAAATGGAAGTTGAAAATGGGCGTTCGGGAGGGCCAGATACCTTTAAATTGCTCATATCACTGTAACTAATTAATTAATTGATTTATTTATATCAGTCTATTCTCAACCACTTAATAGCAAAATACAGACACCCAACTGTCCAAATTCAAGAGCTTTTTAGGACCTTCACTCAGGATAAATTCAAGGTCTTTTAAGGGTCTGACTTGTTTTTAGGGAAACCTAAAAATTTAAGGACTTTCCAAGGCAGACCTATCTCAGCCTGAGTGGTCTAAAGCACATGCATATGGATCACAGTGCCTAACACAATCTAGGTTTAAATCACTTTGACAGATCCTAGTGCAAAAAAATTTGTTTTCTCAATCATTCTTCTACTGACAAGTCTGGATATAAGTGAAAAAATCTTGACTAAGGCATTAAACACCATAACTGGACTGGAATGATATACTGGTTATCTATACTCATCGATAAAAGCGGTGAAAAAATTGATATATCAGCATTTTGACTTCAAGGAATTTCAACATTTGGTTTTGCAGTTTAATGTGATGATAATTTTGTAACATTTCATTAGAAGTGTATTATATACATATATATACATATAAACAATTAATTGTGATGCATATCATACAGCAATTTTCTCAATAGTTCTAAAAAACCACTGTGGTAGCTAAGTTGGTAGAGTGCTCGCTCTGTAAGTGGAAGGTCGTGGGTTCAAACCCCACCCGGGTCTGACCCAAGACTTGAAACTGGGTAGTGATTGTTCTTTCGCCAGATACTCAGCATTACAAAATGACAGTCACAGTTCTTTTGGATGGGAACTTAATATAAATGAGGTCCCGTGTCAAGGTGTGCTTGGCATGATAAAGAACCCTATTGCATAATGCCATCAGCGCAACACACAGGCAAAATTTCTGCATCTTCACCTATAATTGGCAACATCTCGATATAAGTGAAATATTCTTGACTTGGACATTAAACATCATTACTCAACTCTACTCAACTCAATGGTTCTAAAATATACAAAGTATAAGAAAAACAGAAAGGTTAATTGCTTTATAAATGAAAATTGATTTATGCCACAAAAGAAATTCTAGTAAAGTGAAAGTAAATAGCAAACTAGAACAGATCTTACCTAATACATTCAATATGGAGAGAATGACGACCGGAACTTGTCGTTGAAACAAAAAATTTCCAGCGATGCCAATAAAAGTCATAAATACAATTGGATTACACAGTATCCCCTTAACAACGTGTAACACCATGGTACATGTTCCCGTGTGAGTTGTCCCATGTTCTTCCAGGTTGTTCTTCCGCTTCTGGACTTCCAGCAGGGAAAATCCGATAGGATTCAGGAAGACAAGAGATATTGGAGCTATCAGGTATATATAAGATAAATATTCTGGATGGGTCTTCTCATACAGAGCTTGTACTGAAAAATAAAATAAATAATAAGTTATAACTGAAATTTTGGGATGACATTTCAAATGTGTCATCTAAAAGGTCCTCTACTCGGAAATCCATGTTTTCCCAAACATGTGCATAATACAGAGCTTTTATTGAAAGTAAAACAATGTAATACATTATAACTGAAATTTTGGGATGACATTTCAAAATTGTCCACCAAACAAATCCCCTGGAAAATCCCCAACCATGTGCATGACCAAAATATGAATAGCCAATGGTATATCCACTTCCAAAGATTGTTCCTGTGAAGTTTCAGGAAATGTGATGAACAAAATGCTGGGGACAGAAATGGAGTAAACACTAAAATTATGTCCTTTACCTTCTATAGTGACATAATAAGTTAAATTCACTGTAAATGACACAGGGAACATGGGCAAGTGATAGAGACATGTGTCCTAGTAGTTACCTGTAAATATTAAGATTCATGATTCTGACTACTCAGGTTGTATGATATGTAATAAACCCTGATATTTAATTGTTATAATTCAGATCAAGAGAAACAGAAAAAAGAAATCTGGTGTCAGTTTGGCTTTCTTTGAAATCTAAAGAGCCAAACCATATAAACTGTATAATGACAGAATTTTTTACCTTTGCAGTGCACATAGGGTAATGTGCAGAAAAGGTTCTTTATTGTCCCATGCCTAACATGACATGGGACATATTGGTTTTGAAGATCTCTTCCAAAGGACCTGTTACTTTCATTTAGTATGAATTCCACTAAGAACAGATACTATTGTGAGAAAGTTTGTCAGTTAGTTTTCCTCAGGTTTCCTCGGGTACTCCAGTTTCCTCTACCATTACTGAACTGCCTCCACATAAGTGCAAGAATCTTGACTGGAGCAAAAAACTTCACTCATAATGATTAGCATTATCTGATGTTATAGGTTTACATGTACTTACCGATTGGATATCCTAGTGCAAAGTCATTACTCTGTGTAGCAAATATGGCAAACAGTCCAGCGTATCCATAGTTACGAGGTCGTTTTGCTAAAAGCGTTACTATGGCAACAATCAGAAATACAGAACTCTTGGCTATTAAGATACTCAACAAGAACATCCAGTTGACTTTACTAAAATCTAACAAACACATATTTTTGAATAGTAAAGCTGGCAGACAAAAGTTTGACACAAACGTTCCGATGCCTTTCCCTTGTGTGGAGGTTATTAGATTCATTCTTCCTGCGACATATCCAGCAAAGATGACCACAAAACACTCCACGATGGCGGGGTATAAATTACCGATGGATATTTCCTCTCCCTTGCCTCCCGAGGAGGAGTTTGTTATGTTTAGCATCATTTTGTATTGCTTTGAAGTTATCTTTATATAAACTTTATATAAACATCAACATAACATTTTCCTAATTCTGATAGAACAAGAGTTTGTTATTATACATCCAGCATCATTGATATTTAACTGTTCAACAACTTCTTTTTGATGATATTCATATTTAGATGGTTATTAATTATTCAATATTAAGCATCCGTCGGATCAAACCACATTTTTACCTGTTAGGCATATTTAATTCCATCTGGAAAATAATAAATAAAACAAGGTTACATATGTTACATTATTGAATATTGATGGAAAAAATAAAAGAAAATGAATAACGTTTCAATATGTTAATTACTATACTTTACATTTGCAGTACAGAAATAGTCCTAGTAGAATCATATTAAATGTGAGGGAGATGGGCCTTAAATTGCTCACCTGAGGAAACCTGACGTTTAAGAAACCAGAGTCTTGAAAAGTGACATGTCAAGCAAAAACCACACTTATGGTCTGATAGATTTCTACATTTTAGTTCCAACTAAAACTACCGTATGTTCATTTCTGATTAATACAGTCAAACCTGTCTATAAAGGTCACCCAAGGGAACCAGTAAAAGTGGGTATTGTGGACAGGTGATCTTTATATACAGGTTCAAATAATATGAATAAAGAACAAATGGGATACAATTCTGCTGGCCAATATAAGCAGGTGGTCCTTATATAGAGGTGGTCTTTAAGACAGGATGGACTGTACAACAAATAAATCTATACAACACTTTATAATTTTATCTCCTGATTCATGAGTGTTTTTATAGTGATCCCAAAATATATTGCTGTGTGTGAACCACACTCAACAGGTGACTGACTAGTTCTAACAGCAGAGCATCCCACTAGTACTAAGAAAGCTCCTGGGTTTGAGTGTTGGTTTAGTGACTGCATAATTCTGTAATCATTTCTAAAGCATGTGTTTATGGATCACAGCACCTCTCACTGCCTAGGTTGGTGAATTTCACTCAGGACACTCAATTGTTTGTCAGTTGCTGCCGAAAGTCATAAGTTCTCTCTAAGCATTTGGGTTCCTCTACCGACCATAAACTGACTGTCTCAATATAAGTGAAAAGATCTTGGACTCTAATACTCCACCCCACTTAGGACCACTACTGTAGGTCAGTTAGCGGGAGGTTGTGAGTTGAACCCTGATCCGGTCTTACCCAAGACTTGAAAGTGAGTAGCGACTATTCTTTGGCCAAGCACTAAGAATTATTAAAAATAATAATAATAATAATACAATAAATACTGAAATAAATTTCAAGTCTGCAGTTTCATAACAAAACCAATTTGATATGAAGAATATTCAACCACAATTCATAATCAGTTAATTATATTTTTTTTAAATGTATCGCCAAATCGCTTATTTATTCAACATTTTTGTCTTTTTATTAAACGTTTAAAATATCTTATTATTGATTAAAATCATTGGAACCTTTGAAGTATTAGGATAGAAATTTTAGTCTGTAATTTAAGGTGGGCGGAAGGTATTGGGGTGGAAAATTTCGTTGGGACGGAAAAATTAATTGGCGCAGAAAATAAAGGTTTTGGGGTGGAATGACATGGGCCAAAACCTTTTGGAGCGAAACGTCCTTTCGGATGGGAAATGAACGAGGTCTTGTGTCACAGTAGGCTTGTCAAAACAGACTTAAAGATAACTTAAACAGACTGGTCTTATAGACAATCCAACATGTGACTGTGGTAACAACAGAGAAACCGTCCAACATGTTATCTTGGAATGGAATAAATATGAAGAATACAGACGTGAACTTATGTTCGTCATCAAAACAGAACTAGATGGTGTGCTTCCAATAAGCGGAGATTATATTATGACAGTGCTCCTCAGGGAATGTAAGGATATACCACCGAGTTCAAGAGATGCCATTTCTGACGCCTTGGGACATTTATTCGAAGCAGCAAATTTTAAATAACATTTGTGTATTTTTTAAACGTATTCGATCACAGCAGCATCTACCTAAGTACAAAGTGTTAATTTATCCGTGGTGGAATTTTAAACTCCATAGTGTTATTCCAAATTCCATAGAGTCCATTTTCTCGCGAAGAAGGAGATTAGGATAACAACAACAAGGCTTGGTATAATAAAGAATCCTGATGTATAATGCCATCAGTGCAATGCAAAGGCAAAATTTCTGCACCTTCACCTGTAGCTGGCAAAGTGTCGATATAAGTGAAATATTCTTGACTGGGACATTAAACACCATAACTCAACTTCATTATTCCACTCAGTCTTATTTAGGATGCTGTATTTGAGCCAGACAAGGAGACATTTTTGTAGATATTCTATGTGATTGTCTCTTAAAATTCTGTTATGTTTTGTATGTTTTGTTATCAGGTCTTTGATGATGACAATTATTGTTGTGTTGTATTCATGGATACCAGGTTACTGGCCGGTTCTTCAGATAGGATGAAAAAATATCTCTGCTAATACGGGAAATGTCCCGGCGCGAAGCGCCGGGAATTTCCCGTCTATAGGTAACACGTATGTATTATGACGTCATAGAAAATTGTGTAAAAATTCTATAGACCGTACGTCCAAATCATTTGACGCCGCGCGTGCACCACTTTTCTTACTTTTCTCAAGGCCATTGAAGGGGTCAAATCGACAGGAAGTGAGCTTCGTATGGGGGGAAATCTCGCCCGTCTCGTACATCAGAAATGAAACCAAGAAACGATTATCGTGAAAATAATTCATTGAAACAATTAATAATTTAAATAGGTTGATCGAATACCAAATATTACGTTTCTTTCGCCGTTCTGGCTGATCTCAAGTGTAGCGTTTCAAGATTCGCGATGACGTGATTTCTTTTGATTGGGTCAAAGTTCAATTCAGATCGAGAACCACTGTAAGCCAATCAGCGACCGACTTTCCCACGTGCATCAACCATGATCACACAGTATACAATGCGGGAAGATACAAAATTTGCCGATTTCAAGTTAGATAAATCGATAACCATAGTTACCTGACACAAAACTATTACGAGGTTAGCATAACCACAGTATACGACTTCTACGGTAACTCTTTTTCACATATTATTTCTTAATTGAATCAAAATTTTGAGTGCATCTGTGACCCTCGCTGAATGCAGTGTAAACAAAAATTGCGTTCGTCAGGACGGGAAAGACGTTTTCACAAACGATCGATTTTAAAGAAAAATAATAAAATGCGTTTTTCGAAAGAATTAATTAACAGTTCTTCCCAATAATCATTTTTTATGAAAATACAGATAAAATTTATTGAATTTATTCCGAATTTAATGTAAATATTGACAAATCCTCTTGTTTGTTTACATGTGACTGGATATCATGATCAGCTGATGGAGCTGGACCAGTTTGACTTAAAGGTGCTGACTAAAACTGACTTCAACTACAATGACTGCACTCATCAAAAATCTAACTTGGACATAACTGATGAGGAAACTGTACATGTTGTGCAATGAGATGGACCGCTGTCCCAAAAAGTTGTGATGAAAATAACAATAATAAAACATTCATGTTGAGTTTAGCAGCTGACTAGTTGAGATCCACTTAGGTAAGGTCTGAATTGACTCCTTGAAAACCTCCAGGGATGGCGACTGGACTACCGAGGCTGGCAGGGGATTCCAATAACTTAGTTCTCGTTATGAATATAAAAATTTTAACTAGGGTAAAATCAACATTATCTTCTTCAATATCCTAGACTTTGTTCTCGAAAAAAAGTTGGTATAAGTGAATAAATGCCAATTTCCACTCCACCATCCACATAAGCGACCATTTCAAGATAAATCTTAAAGCACCATCTTTGTATTATATCATCCAAGAATGTTTCATTTCAATTTAGGTGAATAATGAATAATCTTGACTGGGGTAAAAAAACTCCAACCCACCATCCTAGAATTAAATGTCTCGATATAAGTGAAAAAGCATTTTCAACTCTCCGGGGCTGGGGCTCTTCATGCAGTGAAACTTAAAGGGGCTGGGCAAAAATTAACATTATTTCGGTACAAGCTGTCAAGTTTTAATCATATCATTTGTTACTTGCAATGGTATGTGCTTTAGAAAATTCTCATTATGGTACTATATGCCTGTGAATGTTGAAGGTGTAAGAGGAGCTTACCCTCATACCACTGTATCAATATCGGGTTGTGGGTTAAAGGTGCTGCCTAACAGAGTCACAGACAAGCATTCCACTCCCAATTAATATAATTCTATAACCAGTCGATAATCTATCCTTAAGCCAAATGTGGCTTGCAAAATGAGGAAGCAGTAACTCAAATTTTGAAGTATTGTCATGTATAACACAAGTCAGGTTGGAACCAAAAACCTTCCACTCTCCAAGAGGATGCTATACAATTGAGCAACCAAGGCGGTCACAAACAGAATAGATTGTTGACCAAGGGATATTGCAAGCCTAGGCTTATCAGGGCCTTCGGCAAAAAGTTTTATGACCATCATCACTGTATTGTTGACAAGTTTGATGTCTCTGTGTCCAATATTGACCTGGATGTTTTAGTTCCATGTTCCCTTCACTTAATATTGATTACACACGTGGCCGGTGTAGCTAGCTAACAGAAGGTGCTTACTCTTCTAGAAAAAGGTGCTTACGCTTCCAGAAAACTCGGTCTCACTTCCCTGGTGGGAGTTCGCGCGTTCAACCTAACTTGTCAGTTTCAAAGTTTTTTTTACTTTACTCCCGGATTGGGATTTGGACATGAATTAGTATGTTTGTTTTTCATTGGTATAACTGCTTCATTAATTGAATGGGGCAATCTTGAACTGTGATATGATACACATCTTGTTTTAAGAACTTGAGCAGGAGTAGTTATTTATGCAATCCATAAATCAGTAGATTAAATTATTCACATGGTATGGTAAAAGATGATTTAAGATGAGAAGACATTACAACGTGAGAATGTTGTCGTGGTATGGATTAGTATATTCACTATATGGGGTAATTGAATAGCTTTTTGTGTCCCTGGAAAGATCATACCAAAACTCAGTTCTGTGTGACAGAACATGATTGAAAGATGACGCAAGAACTCGGCGGTAGTTAACTATAGTCAGTCCCACTAGTATTTGGTGAGACAAAACAATGTGTGCCATCCCTTTTTTGGGTGTGTGTGTGTGTGTGTGTGTGTGTGTGTGTGTGCACAATAACCCGATAATGGGCTATTCCATTTTATAAGTGCGCCCCCCTAAGGAAGGCATGTCAATCCTCATTTAGACACCCCCCTCCATAGCTTTCACATCCCCCCTACATAAAACCTCCAGACACTGGGCTCAACCCCCCCCCCTCCATGACACAAACTATATAGCCTGCAACCCCATCAACCTAGGGTAAGGAAGGCATGTGTCACAAATTTTACACCCCCCTCCATGGCACTGATAACCCCCCCCCCCTCCATAAAAGAAATAAAATTAATATCCCCCTCCATGGCACCGTTACACCCCCCTACATGACTCCTTTAAGAAACATTTATCTCAACATAGCATAAGGAAGGCATGTGTCACAAATTTTATACCCCCCTCCATGGCACTAAAACACCCCCCTCCACAAAAGAAATAAAATGAAAACCCCCTTCCATGGCACTAAAACATCCCCCTACATGACTCGAAAGAAATTGCAACAAACCTCTTTACATAACGCAAGGAAGGCATGTGTCACAAATTTTATACCCCCCTCCATGGCACTAAAACACCCCCCTCCATAAAAGAAATAAAATGAATACCCCCCTCCATGGCACTGTTACACCCCCTACATGACTCAAAGAAATTTCAACACACCTCTTTACCTCTTTAAATAGCGTAAGTAAGGCATATGTCACAAAGTTTATACCCCCCCCTCCATGGCACCCTTACACCCCCCCATAAAAGAAATATGAATACCCCCCTCCATGGCACAGTTACACCCCCCTCCATAAAAGAAATAAAAAGAATACCCCCCTCCATGGCACAGTTACACCACCCTACATGACTCAAAGAAATTTCAACACACCTCTTTACCTCTTTAAATAGCGTAAGTAAGGCAATGTCACAAATTTTACACCCCCCTCCATGGCACTAAAACACCCCCTTCATAAAAGATAAAATGAATACCCCTCCATGGCACTAAACCCCCCTCCATAAAAGAAATAAAATGAATACCCCCCTCCATGGCACAGTTACACCCCCCTCCATAAAAGAAATAAAATGAATACCCCCCTCCATGGCACTGTTACACCCCCTACATGACTCAAAGAAATTTCAACACACCTCTTTACCTCTTTAAATAGCGTAAGTAAGGCATATGTCACAAATTTTATACCCCCCTCCATGGCACTAAAACACCCCTTCATAAAAGAAATAAAATGACTACCCCCCCCCCCCTCCATGGCACCGTTACACCCCCTTACATGACTCCAAAGAAATTTTAACATACCTCTTTACATAGCGTAAGGAAGGCATGTGTTACAAATTTATACCCCTCCTCCATGGTGTTCATGTGTCACAAATTTATACCCCCCTCCATGGCACTGAAACACCCCCCTCCATAATAGAAGTTAGTTAGTTTAATACCCCCTTCCATGGTAATGTTACAACCCCCTACATGACTCCTTTCGAAACTTTTACCACTTTACCCCTCTATAAAAGAAATAAAATTAATACCCCTCCTCCACGGCACCACTTCATCCCTAATTTACCTCTTTACATAGTGTAAGAAAGGCATGTGTCACAAATTTTACCCCCCTCCATGTCACTGAAACATCCCCCCCCTCCATAAGAAATAAAGTAAATACCCCCACCCCTCTCTACGGTACCGTAACACCCCCTCCATAACAGAAATTAATTGAATACCCCTTCTATGGCACCGTCACAACACACACACCCTTCATAACAGATATGAAATAAAATAAATACCCCCCCCCCTTCCATGGCACCAAAAGACCACCTTCATAACAGAAAAAACAGAAAAAAATTAACCCCCTCCATGACCCTGAAAAAGAATTCAATTGAACAACTCCCCTGCCACATCCATACCACCGCTACACAACTCCAAGAAGTGTGATATAACTTCTTATATAAGTATAAGGAAATGTCATACCACATACCATCTATGGCACCGAAACACCCCTCCATAACAGAAACAATTTTTATCCCTCTCCATGGCACTGACACAACCCTTCATGAGCAGAATTAGATTGAATTCCATGGCCCTACAGCACACCCTTACACAACTCCCAAGAAGTTTAACATACTTTCTTATGTATATTAGGGTCGGTATTTGGGAAAAAAGTACCGGTATATGAAAATTTAAACCACCTTCCATAACACCAAAACACCCCCATAACAAATACTAGTACATATATTGAAATTACATCCCTCATCCATGGCACTGGAACCCCTTTCAATAACAGGAATATATTGATTTCAACCCTCCATGGAACTGTACCACACCCCTCCCCCAGTTAATGAAAACCCATTATAATTTATGCATGAATAAAAATGATGTAAAGATTGCATAATGGTAGTTTAAAGTTATCTTTATGCTGTCATTATGCTATATTAAGCAATCTTTATGCATATGCATAAGGATACATAATGTCCAAATTTTTTATACCATCTTTAAGCCATCTTGATGTTAAATGTGATTTTTTTGCAATTAAATATACTTGTTAACAAATTTCAGTTTTATTTATTAATTTTTTATAAAAATTAAAATGATATGATGTTAAAAATTCTATCAAATATTTTTTTTTTTCTAATTATACCTGCACTGTTTTTTGTTTTTTTTTAATTGAAATTTTCAGGTATATTTAATTTTTTTATTCAGATATTATTTTTTAGATTCATGTTCATTTTAATTGTTAAGTTCTTAATAATCCTGAAATCACAATTGACACAAATAAATAACAACACATTACCAATTCAACTTACATTATATTTATTCACTTGATTTGTCCTGATCGGGATGGGACTCAAAACCCTTGGATTTCCAGATTCTGTATTCCTTATATCCACAGAGAAGATGATCTAATTATTGAGTACTGATTTATACTTATAAGTAACCTTAGAAAATGTGATCATGTGACTAGCTCAAAAACTTTCAGATTTTTAATAATAAAAATTTAAGTACATGTATATGTGATTTTACTCTATTTTTAAATACATGTATTTCATTTTTTATGAATCGTTATTTTTATAAAGTTCGGTCAATCTTTCTTTCTTGAGGAATAATTTATAGGTAAACTGACCCAAGACATCAAAGGAAGGCAGGAATGTCAAACCTCAGCTGTAATACACTTACTTATCTGACCTGCCAACATCAATGATAAACATCAATCATAAATATTCATTTGCATTTGTAGAATCTTATTGTGGTATAGAGCCATTAGAGGGGCACTTCTGGTGGTTAGGTAATTCAATAAATTTTGAAAATATAAACTTCAAATTTATGATCCTTGAGATTAAAACTATAAATTAAAAAAAAAATTAAATGACCATTATAATTTAGCTTTTTTATTGAATCATTAATTTTTTTGATTAATGGGTAGATCTACACAGATAATTTTCAAAAGAAAATTAAATATTATACATGAAGATGTAGGGGCAAGTTTTAATAATATTTTGTTAATCTATCTTTATATACATAGAAAGTAAAAAATGAATGAAAGACACTAGACCTCTTAGATTTCAAATTTAAAATGTTTTATAAGAGAAGGAGGGAGTGAAGTAATTAGGGTTTACACTGCATGGGATTCACTATGTAACTAACAAAATTATTGTTGTATAATATGTTGAGACAGCAAGTTCTGTGATGGTGGAAGAAACCGATAATCGAAGTGCATTGAAGAAAAAATATACTCTTGACACTTGCTTTGCCCTGAGCAAGATGTAACTATAAGTAGTGAGGTCAAGACTTTGTAGTTATGTCGAGGCGGTTAGTTCTAGGATGGTGGAAGAAACAGAAATACATGTATGCAGAGGAAACAGACATTTTTGACAAGCAAACATTCCCACAATAGGATTTTCCAAGTGGGATTCAAACCTGCTGTGTGGGAAACAGGCAAAAAGTAATGCAAGCATTAATTAAACCAATCAGCTTTAGGCCTATCTTTTTTCATTTTCAAACTGAACTGCCATTATACTGTATAAAGGATGACCGAAGTATTCAATCGTATAGAGAGTTCCTATGTGACGTCACACTGTCCACTTTTCAGGTATAAATTACCAGCCATTTTGGTAGGCATTAGAAATTGAGTCTTACTAATTCTTTCTAAAATAGGGTGTATAAAATTGTCACATCTTTGTTACGGGGACAAATATCTTATAAAATATTTCAAATCAAAGTAAAAACATTGGCGATTTTATAAATTTATAAACTATTGATATCCTGATTACTTTTTCAAAAACAATAATTTAAAAAAACAAATTTGGTTAAAATAGATAGATAAATGATATAGACTGCCTAACAAAATGGCGACCACTCTACTGAAAAATTTGTCTGCTAGAGGTCCATGAGAACTATCTATGCTGATTGCTGAGGTGCTCAAAATTTCTTGCATTAAACTTTATTCTTTTCCTAATTTTTAGAAGGATATGACCATAAAACAATGATTTAAAAGAAAAACAAAGTGAACTACTTGTTTTGCTATGATCGTGCAAATTAATATACCCTTTATTTTGATAATTTTCTATGGTGTTTTTTTTCCTTTGTTTTTGTAGACCTACCACTATTTATTTATTTTTATTTATTTATTTATTTATTTGAATACACATTTCTTAATTGCGAAGTTATAAAATAAGAAATATTAAATCATGACTATTTAAAAAATGAAAAGTATAATTCATATATCTTCGCTCTCTTACCATACCTATTTGCCCTCCTCTCTCTCTCATATTTTAGATATTTATTAAGGTTATGAACAACAAATATTTATTTATTTATTTATTATTTATTTGAATACACACAGATGAATAATTAGTAAAAGTTTTTAATATTCTTTTATATAATTTACTACTATTGGGAAGAAGACTACATTGGTAAGATTCCATTCAAATAAATCTAGGCAATTAATAAGATTAACACCATACAGGTTATATTTTCATGTAGAATATACTATTACTGGGTAGCTTGAATTTGCTTTCTTTATCAGTTAGTTACATAAGATGTTGATGCCAATGATAATTTATTAGTTTAGTAACCGTGATCTGTTTATTACCTATGGTCATAGATGTATAATTTACACCTACTGGTACTAATAATCAAAATGACCATGAGAGAGAGATAATAACCAGTACTTCCCTATGTACCATCTACAGACATTGTAATGTTTACTAAAAATATTAAAATTGAAAGAATATTGAATTTAAACATGTTTGTAGACATTACTTTTTTTATTTTTACATGAAGTCGATACAAATGGAAGGCATATAAATGAATGAATGAATGTTGGTTGAAGTAATTTAGAGAAAAATAGTATAATAATAAAGATCAAAATTAAAATTTTAAATTTCAAAAAGATAGATATGTTTGTTAATACATCGAGAACCTCTAAAAATAAAAAAATAGTTTCAAATACTGAAGATGACATTTGATATACAATGAATATCTGGAATCAGATATGAAGATTAATTTTAGAACAAAATTTTAATCTTGTAATTTCCCCTAAAATAGTTTTTTTTTCAACAGATATAATGCACAAGTATGCTTTAATCATATTTTTAATGTCATCCATACCCCCCTCCCCCACACATACATAAAGTTTTGGAGAATTTATACTACCCACACAACACCACCCTCCCCCCTCCATAATATGTGACTTAATTACCAATGGGCAAAGTAACTGTCTGCCCTCCATACACACATAATTTTTCAGATTTTTACCCCCCTACATAGAATTTTTCAGATTTCAACCTACCCCCTCCATAACAGGTACCTTCCTTGCCCCTCGGCACGGTACTCATCTGTCCTCCATACCACCCCCATGAAGTATTTGAGAATTTGTACCCCCCTACATAAAACTTTTCCCATTTCAACCCCCTCTCCATAACAGGTACCTTCCTTACCTCTACACATCGTACCCATCTGTCATCCATAAAACCCCCCCCCCCCACCCCCCCCCCCCACCCCCCCCCCCCCCCCTAACATAAAGTTTTGAGAATTTATACCCCCTACATAGAATTTTTTTCTATTTAAACTCCTCTCTATAACAGGTACCTTCCTTACTTCTACGCATCGTACCCATCCATTCCCCCCCCCCCCCCTACATAAAGTTTTTGAGAATTTATACCCCCCCCACATAGAAATTTTTCCTTTTTAAACTCCTCTCCATAACAGGTACCTTCCTTACTTCTACGCATAGTACCCATCTGTCATCCATACCCCCCCTCCCTTAATAACGTTTTTGATAATTTATACCCACCCCTTTACATAAAAATTTTCCCCATTTAAACCCCCTCCATAACAGGTACCTTCCTTCCTCTACGCATCGTACCCATCTGTCATCCATATCCCCCCCTTGATAATTATACCCTCCTACATTGAATTTTCCCCATTTCAACCCCTCTCCATAACAGGTACCTTCCTTACCTCTACACATCGTACCCATCTGTCCATAAAACCCCCCTTTACATAACGTTTTTGGAATTATACCCCTTACATAAATTTTTTCTCTATTTAACCCTCCCCCCTCCATAACAGGTACTTTTCTTACTTCTACGCATAGTACCCATCTGTCATCCATACCCCTCCCCCTACATAAAGTTTTTGAGAATTTATACCCCCCCCCACCCCCACATAACGTATTTGAGAATTGATACCCTCCTACATAAATATTTCCCTATTTAAAACCCCCCTCCATAACAGGTACCTTCCTTACCTCTAAGCATTGTACCCATCTGTCATCCATACCCCCCCTACATAAAGTTTTTGAGAATTTATACCCCCTACATAGATTTTTTCCTATTCAAACTCCTCTCTATAACAGGTACCTTCCTTAATTCTATGCATTGTACCCATCCATATCCCCCCACATAAAGTTTTTGAGAATTTATACCCCTACATAGAAATTTTTCCTATTTAAACTCCTCTCCATAACAGGTACCTTTCTTACTTCTACGCATCGTACCCATCTGTCATCCATATCCCCCCCCCCAGTTCATGATAATTATATTCTCCCGCATTGAAATTTTCCCATTTTAACCCCCTTCCATAACAGGTACCTTCCTTACCTCTACGCATCGTACCCATTTGTCATCCATACCGCCCTCCCCCTACATAAGTTTTTAGCTCAGTTGAGCTATTGCAATCTATTACAATCCTTTGTACGTCATGTGTTGTGTGTAAACTTCACATTTTAATCTTCTCCTCAAAACTACAGAGCCAAATTTCATGATTATTATGCCTGGGTAACAGGCTTTAAAAATTGTGTTTGGGGTTTTGCCACGCCCATCAAGATGGCCACAGTTACTAAAAATAGCCAAAAGACAAAAAAATCTTCTCTGAAACCAAAAGGTGCAGGCAAACTTCGATATGATATTTGGATTGAGGATACCTGGGATGATTGAAATTGTGTTTTTCATGAAAATTGGATGAAAAATACGTAACACGTTTTTTGTGTAAAATTACGTAATTTTTAACATTTACTGCTATAACTCAATAACAGCTGAAGATAATTGTATGGAGTTTTCGCTGTTGATCTTGTCTTGCTATTTTCTTCCAATAGATGTCAAAGTCAAGGTCATGTCCCAGTTTTTTTACCTTTGTTAAAAAAAGCTATTTTTTAAATATTTCAGGTAACAATGGCATGGGATTTTCAGTTAACTGTAGGTATTGACATGACGATCATTATGATACATAGATCAAGGTATTGGTTCAAAGGTCAAGGTCACAGATGCACAACCATTCAAAATAGATAATTATCTGTAAAATTATTAACTTTTTGTATGGGCATGTATATAAGAATATTGTAGGTATTGGCCTAACCATCATTTTGATATATGAATGAAGGTCATAGGTTCAAAGGTCAAGGTCACAGATGCACAACTATACCAAAAAGTTAATTATCTGCAAAAGTATTAAAGTATTAACTTTTTGTATTGGCATGCATATTAGAATATTGTAGGTAATGGCATAACCTTACCTCTATGCATCGTACCCATCTATCATCCATACCACCCCCCCTACATAAAGTTTTGGAGAATTTATACCCCCCTACATAGAAATTTCACCATTTCAACCCCCCCTCCATAACCGGTGCCTTCCTTACCCCTCCGCATAGTACACATCTGTCATCCATACCCCCCCCCCCTACATAAAGTTTTGGAGAATTTATACCCCCCCCCCCCTACATGGAATTTTTCCCATTTCCACCCCCCTCCATAACAGGTGCCTCCTCCTTACCCCTTCGCATAGTAACATCTGTCATACCCATACCCCCCCCCTACATAAAGTTTTGGAGAGTTTGTACCCCCCTACATAGAAATTTTCCCCTTTCAACACCCCCCTCCATAACTGGTGCCTTCCTTACCCCTCCGCATAGTACAGATCCGTCATCCATACCCCCCCTACATAAAGTTTTGGAGAATTTATACCCCCCTACATAGAAATTTTCCCCATTTTAACCCCCCCTCCATACTGGTGCCTTCCTTACCCCTCCGCATAGTACAGATCTGTCATCTATACCCCCCCCCCTACATAAAGTTTTGGAGAATTTATACCCCCCTACATGGAAATTTTTCCCATTTCCACCCCCCTCCATAACAGGTGCCTTCCTTACCCCTTCGCATAGTACACATCTGTCATCCATACCTCCCCTACATAAAGTTTTGGAGAATTTATACCCCCCCTACATAGAAATTTTCCCCATTTCACACCCCCCCCCCCCCATAATCGGTGCCTTCCTTACCCCTCTGCATAGTACACGTCTGTCCACCACATGCTTTGAATTTCTAACCCCCCCCTACATAGACATTTCAACAACCCCCCTCCATAAGAATTATTTACCCCCTCCCCCTACATGATGCCTTCCTTAGGGGGGCGCACTTATTAAATGGAATAGCCCAATAAATTTGGACATTTCCCGGGATAGGCAATGCCTATTTTCATATTAAGAGAAGTTATGTTGGTGTAAATGCCAGATTGTGGCGTTTAAATGGTATACTAAGCTTGGAGTGCCGCTCAACGGCACATCATAA
This sequence comes from Anadara kagoshimensis, assembly GCA_021292105.1. NCBI lineage: Eukaryota > Metazoa > Mollusca > Bivalvia > Arcoida > Arcidae > Anadara > Anadara kagoshimensis. The sequence goes on along the minus strand of CM037872.1, from coordinate 2,841,198 downwards.
GAAAAAATCTCGTGTTTTTGAAATATGTTGTGTTATCCCGGATACACAGCACCCAACCACTCCTGTCATGGGGCACCTGCGACCTTTCTACTCTTATTTCATGTTGTTAACTAACTATATACATACGTTTTATGACTATTTACCATACGTTGTGTCACGCTATTTTTGGAGACATCTGTAACTTTGATAAAACATAAAACATCTGTTGTTTCATCTGTCCATGTTGTTTGTTTATCGGTTTATCGATCAGGTTCTAACTTCCGGATTCTTTATTTGACCTTGTAGTTTCCACCTAATTCATGGGAGCACCTACATTTTTTATTTTACTCAAAATGCTTTAAAATCTATCTTTTGTTAAATGGCAACATCTCAAATGAAAGATATACACAATACTTGAAGAATAAAAGATTATTGGAAATTTTAATAAATCATCAATACTCCAATTTAAATGATTTTGAAACTCTTAGATCACCCAAGTTGCCCTGGGAGATGAACCGGTTGCATGGAAACAGATGCATGTGCGTTTTGTGTCATTTCAGAAAATTTTTATAGGAATGGGACACTGTTATTTATTTATTTATTTATTTATTTATTTATTAAAATGAATGGTCTTGTGTCTACCATGCTCAATGTGCTCTGAGAGTACCTTAACCACACCTCTGGATACCAGTCAAGTTGTCATCATCACTGCTCGTACATCAGAACATATTGACACTGGGGAAATTGTACTAGTTTCACTCGCTGTAAATTTTACAACGGGACTGTGATAGAATTTACAGTATTCATATTGTAGCCCCACAATACCTTCACACTAAGATGGATGTTGTGTTGGGAGAAGATCATGCTTGGATTATCAATTTAATCCAAGATTAGTACTAGTAACTTAACCAAGCGGCATAGTTTAAAGTGCATGTGGAAACTAAGATGACTCGATTTACCAAAATCTTTTTTTGAAGGGTACTTCGGTTTCCCCATCATCTCAGAAACTGATTGTCTCGATATAAGTGACTACACACCTTGACTCGGTTTATAAAAACCCATATATTCATATCTCCAGGTTCAAAATAGTTCCATTCTGTTTATTTTAGGCGTTTTCAGTCAAATTCAAATTTTAGCGGATATTACAAATACAAAGTCTTTCCCTGCAATCTTGACTGGGATGTAAATCACCTTTTACTCTGACCATTCCCAACATTTATGTCCCCAACCTCATAACATTAGTGTTACCTCTGGTCTTTAGATTAACGACGCGTTAGTTAAAATACAACTTAATCGTTTAAATCTTTAATCTCTTAATACTAATTCGAGTTCAAAAGTCTAGATTAATGCTTTTGACATGGTTAGATGGTCACCTTAGATATAACGATATCGAACTGACCTCTTTTAATGGGAAAATTTTAATTTTAATTTAAAAACAAAAATATTTTTAAATTAACAAATTAAGGAATGTAGAACCATTTAAAACGGATTATAAATTAAACAAAATGAAGAGGCGTCTAAGGTAAGAAAAATATTTAATTTAGTTTATGTTTTTGTATTTTTCAGCGAAGAATTAATTTTGAAGGGTGATTAAAGTAGGTGTCAACAGAAACAGAATCTCCGTGGTAAAATATAGTGCATAATTCAAACATGTCTTTTAGTTTTAAAAGTGATTAGATATATAAATTAATGACGAATAAAATAATTTTGAAAGCGGGTTTAAATATTTGATATAATATAAAGACATCCCGGAATTTCTCTGTCTGCTGAATTCTACTTTTGCTTTCCTTAACGTACTTGTAATCTGACACCAGGCCCCAGTTTCACAATCATTCCTTAGATAAGATTTTCCTTCACTTAAATTTGGCAAATTTTTGTAATCTCTTTTTAAACTACTGATGAATATTTTGTCAAAACTAAATGCAAATGTTTTAATCTAGAAGTGATCTTAAAAATGACACATTAAATTCCTCAATATCTTGGAAATTAACAAAAATATAATGATTTGAAAATTTGCAAGATTTAAGTTAAGGAAAATCTTAGCTAAAGAATGATTGTGAAACCGGGGCCAGTTTCACAAACATTCCTTAACTAGAATTTTTTTTTTAAAATTTGAATCTGAAAATTTTGAAATCTGAATAATTTTGTTAGTTATATTAATTAATTTAAGGTGTCATTTTGAATATCACCCTAAGCTTTCTACATCTTGTCCCAATCATTTCTAAACAAAGATTTTTTTCAAGCGTTATAATTTCATTTCGACGTTTAATTAGGTCTGGACTTCATTAAGAGTTGTTACAAAACTTAATTTGACGAAGTGTGAAAAGTTTGTTAATTCGCTTGTCGAAGAACGACAATTTTCTCCAACTATTCGGGTAAATGACTTCGGATGGACACTGACAAAATTGTACCCAATGGTGTTGAAGGACCCAAACCATTCTACAATTTATCAATAATTATCGTTTTTGGCAATTTTATAAGTTTATGGTTTCAAATTCCTGATTTGAAATGAGTAACTACATTCATTGTTATTGAATTTTTTCTTTGATAAAATTAAAAGAAAAAACTTCAAAACAGTTACACTACCTCAAAACAGCGCTTCCTGCTATAGGGACTATTACGCGTCATGGTTGTGAAATTCTTCTTAAATTGTCTCAATTTAGTTTAAACCGTATTTATTTGATAAATTAGATATAATACATATAACATTATAAATAACTAATTAATAGGATTCTGGAACTAGAGAATATCTCTAATAATAACCAGTCTCCTATATCTTAGAGAACTTAAACATCTCCAGGCGCGTAGCTCCCTATACGCCAGTACGCCAGTACGCCAAGGCGTCCAAATAATTTTTATTTTTAATACATTTTAATATATTATCATTTCTGCTCGTGGTAATGATATCAATTCTCTTACAAATACAAAGTACAATAAAATAATTCGTCCCATTAGTATGCTTTACTGACCTTCAGAAAAATCACTCTCAGTACCTCGCCATCATCTGTTCATATTTCACAAATTCAAAATTGCCACCAGATTGCACTATTTGACATCAATATTTAAACCTTTTCTTTGAATCCATGTAATTTTCATCTAGCTACGCGCCTGATCTCAATTTGCCAGCAATTTACGAAAAGATGGGGTTCAGAAAAAATAAGACACGTAACGTTTATTTTCAATCCCACTAGTATCCTTTTGACTTCAGAAAAATCACTCTCAGTACCTCGCCTTCATCTGTTCATATTTCACAAATTCAAAATTGCCACCAGATTGCACTATTTGACATCAATATTTAAGCATTTTCTTTGAATCCATGTAATTTTCATCTAGCTACGCGCCTGATCTCAATTTGCCAGCAATTTACGAAAAGATGGGGTTCAGAAAAAATAAGACACGTAACGTTTATTTTCAATCCCACTAGTATCCTTTTGACTTCAGAAAAATCACTCTCAGTACCTCGCCTTCATCTGTTCATATTTCACAAATTCAAAATTGCCACCAGATTGCACTATTTGACATCAATATTTAAGCATTTTCTTTGAATCCATGTAATTTTCATCTAGCTACGCGCCTGATCTCAATTTGCCAGCAATTTACGAAGAGATGGGGTTCAGAAAAAATAAGACACGTAACGTTTATTTCATTCTGTACAATACCGCTTACACTGTAGTGCTAGGGGGTGTCTAGTCACCTGTGTTTAGATCCACTTTGCGCCATATTGAAGACTTCATCATGGATGACCAGAAAAACACCATAAACCAAACTGGAAATAATAAAAGGTTTGATCAAATTTTACGTGATACGTTCTACCATGCCCATTTTTTTTTAGAAAAAAAAGTTTTTGCTTTTCTATTAAAAAAATATTTCTAACCAAGGACCCTTGAGAAAATGAGCGATGTTTTAAATATACTTAAGTTGGAGTAAACCATCAACATTGATAGGAGATGCGACTATCATAACCAAATTTGGTTTGCCCATTTTCCTGGGAGTTATTGCCCTTTGAACATAAGTGGAAGTTACAAAAATACCCATTGTTTCAATATGGATGTCAGCAATGAATTGTAGCTAGACTTAACCAGGTTAGATCAAGTAATATAATATTAATGCATGAGCCAGATATCTAGATTAGGCAAATTAAAAAAAATACAACAGAAAAGACACAGACAAGTAATGGGTCCGCTGATTATAAAATTCCCGATTTTGCACGATCGACACTGGAGAAAATAATGTAAATTGGTTCACGGTATTATCATTAACGTTTATTATGTCATGTGCTACTTTTGAATTATATTATTTCATAAAACTTCAAAAGTAGCACATGACAATTATGTCGCGTTGGCTATCTTTCAATTTGCAAACTTCTTGCTTCTATATTGAAATAATACATAGTTTTGCTTCTTCTGTCGACGGAGTACGGAGGCCGCGAAGGGACATTGGAATAAATATATGTTTGCGTTCGAGCGCAATGATATGAGTAAACGATATGTTTTATTGACTAATTAAGTTCTTTCTTCAATGTCACAATATAGTTTATCACGACAGTAAAACCTCGTTATAATGTCCCTCGAGAACTTTGCCACACCGCTTTTCACCACAGTAATTTGAAGTACCAACATTTATTCCTTTTTGAATTCCTAACGTTTTTATGTTTTTCTTCATACGTCTCAGTCCATAGATTCATCACCAACCCCTTTATAAAGCCCAAATCTAATATGAACAAATGGCGGCGATAAATCCAGGTGTAACTGTATAAAGATTTGTTTGCAAGGTCGTGGGATCGATCCGTCTTAGACAGTTTGGTTCCATTATTTACACCAAGTGACATCAAACTTGACCAGGCCTTCAACCTTTAAAAACTGAATCACGTGATTTAAACCAGAGCATGATTTTGTTAATCCAACTTCAACAGATTTAAAATATGAAGTTAGCTATTTATTCCTATACAGTACAGATCTGTCGAAAGTTTAACACTGAACTAACGAAAAGGAATCGAAGCTTGTCTGTCGAGTGATCGAGATATGGATAGCTAGTGACCGAAAAGCTGCCGAGAGATAGATAACAGCTGCCGAAAATCTGTCGAGATATAGCTAGCGCTGAACCGAAATGAGGTGTCGATTTGAAACTAATTCGTTAGCTTAGTGTTAAACTTTCGACAGGCCTGTACTGTATGTCTGAACAATACGTAGTCCTTCTGTGTGGATATAACATTAAATAAACCACATTTTAATCCTTTAAGCCGGTTGTAGATTATCTGTTATTTTGTAAGAATTGAAATGCTTTCTTGATTCCCTCCGTCTATTTTTGTATGTTTTGCAAAATGCACCGAGAAGACAAAACAGCGGCCGGAAATGGAGTAAGTTTTTGTTATTTTTGGGGTAGTTTGGGCTAGTTTAATATTTAAATCTGTTACTAGGACATCTTAATGTCGTTAACTATTGTATGGGTTATATTTAAAATATTTAAATTGTTCTTTAATATTTTGATTTTGCAACATCAACAAGGTTAATCTTTAGGACAAAAACATTACCTGGCCATTTCTGATATACAATACAGGCCTGTCGAAAGTTTGACATAAAGCTAATGAATAAATGCCGAATCGGCGACTCATCTTGGCTCAACGTTGGCTGTATTTCGACAGGCGTTAATTACCACTCGACAGCTTTTCGGCCTCGGACTATCCATTAATGGATATTTGGCCACTCGGCAGCTTTTCAGCTTCGGACTATTCATTTATGGATATTTGGCCACTCGGCAGCTTTTCGGCTTCGGACTATTCTTTTATGGATATTTGGTCACTCGACAGCTTAACCTCGAATCTTTTTCTTTAGCTCAGTGTTCGACAGACCTTTATTGCATGCTTCAATTTAAAATAAGCGTTGGTCAGCGACTAAGACCCTTAACCCTAAATAATGATAAAATTTGTCCATCTTACGGCGAAGATAGCAATATGGCTAATTTGACAGTTAATTACAGTCAAACCTGTCTATAAAGGCTACCCATGGGAACCAATAAAAGTGGTCTTTATGGGCAGGTGGTCTTTATATACAGGTTCAAATAATATTAATCAAAAACACATAGGATACAATTCTACTGGCCTTTATAAGCAGGTGACCTTTATATAGAGGTGGTCTTTAAGGCAGGTTGGACTTATTGGTTTATTGTTGTCACGTGTTGGGTTCTATGATATATCGTTTTCTCAAAAGGTACTCCGAAAATCTAGTGGGTTTTTTTTAAAAAAAAGAGTATTATCCGCAAGTTTTTAACAAAGGATAGGGGAGTGGAGTTATGGTGCTTTATGCTCAAGTCAAGATTTTTTCACGGATATTGAGGCGGTATGTTTATGGTTGGTGGAGTTTTTTTTTAGTTGAAGCCACCAATCTTCTACAAACGGATTGAATAAAGATCTCACTCCAGTATTTGTCCAGAGTGGGATTCGAACATAAGCGGTGAAAGGCGCTATGATCTGCAGGTGCGCACTTTAGGCCTCTTGGCCACCAAGACCAACGATTTAATAGAACCTCTGTCTGGATGGTTTCATGTATTTCCAGATTATATATATTTTCGGTTGTTATAATTTTTGAACATTTTAAATTGTATTTTCAGTACATTTTTCAACATTGGTGGTAAATCTAAGAGCGACCTCTCCACGAAAGACAAAGTAAAATCAGACTCGGACAGATTATGGAAAACAAAACAGACACTTATAAAGAAGGACAGGTAAAATTTATTTATTGACTTGCCTATGAGGCAAGACCAATTCGCACATACATCACGTGATAACAACTTCATGCATACTATGAAAAAAATTAAGATATTGTTTTTTGATTGGATGAGTTGAGTAATGGTGTTTACGTCCCAGTCAAGAATATTTCACTTTTATCGAGACGTCACCAGCTATAGGCGAAGGTGCAAAAATGTTGCCTGTACGTTGCGCTGATGACGTTATACAGTCGGGTTCTTTATCGTGACACTGGACCTGGTTTATTTTAAGTTCTCATCCGAAAGAACCGTGACTTCGTAATTCGTACTTCCGAGTGTTTGGCGAAAGAACAGTCACTTACAATTTTCAAGTGTTGGCCCGGGTCAGACCCGTCCAGGGTTCGAACCCACGGCATTGGATGACTGCATCAACAGTGTCCCTTGCATATTGCTTCTGTGAGATGTATGTTTGTTTATGTACTGTATTTATTTCAGTTTAAACGCCGAGGAGTTCACATGTCTGAAAGCTCTGATAGTGGAGACACTGGATTTGGCGGGAAGGGTGAGAGTACAGGTTAGGGACAATGAAGAGTAAGTATTGTCACCCCATCTTGTCGAAGCTCTACAGAAAACCCTATTTCATATCTATTTCAAACATAGCGAATGTGTGCATAATATACAGTTCAAAATATTTTTAAAATTATGACTATGTTTTCAAAACCTTTATCGATTCCCATTACCTTGCAGACCCCAGTTCAGTGTTTGGCAAATCAAGATCCGTTTTTAGCTCAACTGGCAATAACCAGCTGAGCTTATATTATGTCATGACAAAGCGTGCGTCCATGCGTAAACTTTAAGTTTTCCTTTGAAACCACTGGGACAATTGAAGCCAAATTTGATGTGGAAGGTCCCTAGTTTGGGTAGACTAAAGTTTGCACAAGGTAACCCCACCCGACATCCATGATGGGATGGCCGCCGTTACTATAAATAATAAAGGTGAAAAAGTGGCCATTGTGCCTTCAATTTTCAACCGATTCTGTTCAAATTTGAAATTTACAAAGTAGATAGCGGGACATTTAACATATTTAACAGTTTTTACGATATTTTTTTCGTTGACCTACGTTTTACAAATTATGCAAATGAGGTAAAATAGTGATTGGTCAATTCCTTGAAAATTTAAATGGGATAAAATGGACCGTGCAAAAGTACTTTAATCACAATGGTAAACATCATTTTGTAGTTGTAATGTATTATTTATCGATTTTCAGTTACACCAATGAGGATGTCGCCAACTACGCCAAAGATTTAAACACTTTACAATTGTTGTTTCACGGAGTTTTAGAAATATGGGCAAAAGTAAAGGAGCCAGATAGAAAGAGGTAACGCACGTCCATAAAGAATAATGTTTTGTCTGCTTTTATTTATTTAGATTACAGTCCAACCTGCCTTAAAGGCCACCTCTATATAAGAACTGCCTGCTTATTAAGGCCAGTAGAATTGTATCCCAATGATTCTTTATTCATATTATTTGAACCTGTATATAAAGGCCACCTGCCCATAAAGGCCACTTTTACTGGTTCCCTTGGGTGGCCTTTATAGACAGGATTGACTGTATTTTCAAATTCTGTTTGTTAGAACATCTAGTATGGATACAAGAGCTGAAAACCAAGCATTATTTAAGATAACCCTAACAAAACCCTCAAACTAGAATTTAAAAGGAAAATTTAACAAAACAGTGTTCAGTAAAGATATTTATTTTCGCGGTGTACTAATTTTGGCTTATTTCGTTTTTGTCTTATTGACAGTTATAAAAGTATGATACTTCCTGACATGATGGAGCTATCCACGGACCTGTGTTCTATCTTTGGTGAAACAATGGCTATATTTCTGCAGAGGTAAGCCAATACACAATTATATGTACGTGTATCTAAACAGCATTCGTGTCCTTGGCTAGTTTGAGTTTTGTCATGGTTACTTCCCTGCTGTGCCCGAGGAAGGAAAATAATTTAACAGGTTTAACGTGCCAACATGTAGTTTTTTGTTCTGAGAGGAGTGGAATAATTCTGTTTAACACCCCAGTCATGATTCTTGCACTTATATCGATGTTTTCAGTTCTATAATGATGAAGAAAACAAGAACTGGATACCCAGAGAAAACAACCGACCTTCCACAAATTGTTTCACGTTTAGAGATTTGAACCTAGGTGTTGTTATCCGTAAGCGTGTTGCATTATTTTAAATTGACATAGATTTTCAACTGAAAAATCAAACAAATCATCTTGCTATCGTGTTTCTTGTGAGGTAAATGTTTTCCAAGTACTGTATGCATACATGTTATACCAATGAATGTATTTTCAAGGTAATAAAGAATTATTATAAGTAATCTAAATGTAAATGGTCGACATAAATAACAGATTGCTTTATATCTTTTTTTCAGATTCAACTTAGATATTCTGCCGCTGTTACGATCTGTACATGGCATATTTTACTGTATTAGTATGCACTGTAGATATAACTGTCTGGACAGAGAAGTTATGTACGTACCAATACAATACAATACAATACAATACAATACAATACAATACAATACAATACAATACAATACAATACAATACAATACAATACAAATGCAATACAATTGCAATACAATACAATACAATACAATACAATACAATACAATACAATACAATGCAATACAAATGCAATACAATACAATACAAATGCAATGCAATAAAATAAAATACAATACAATACAATACAATACAAATGCAATACAAATCAATGCAATACAATGCAATGCAATACAATACAAATACAATACAATACAATACAATACAATACAATACAATACAATACAATACAATACAATACAATACAATACAATACAATACAATGATCTTTACTTCACATTTCGATTACACAAATATACTGTAGGCAATGTATAATTGTCTGGACAGAGAGGTTATTTACATACACATTTCAATTCCTTCTTAAGAGTAGGTGAAAACAAGTATCTTAATAGTGATTGATTGGATGTAAACTATTGTCTATATTTACTGCTAGTTAAAATATGAAAATCCTAAAAAACTAAGGTATAATCCATAATGCAAAGTATTTCCTTAGCTGAATTAGATAAACTATATTGGTCCTTTGGATATCTTTTCAACATCTGGAGGGGGGATTTGTTTCACGATTTTGGTCCAAGCACTACTGATAATGTGAAATTTTTGCGCTTTTCAGAAGACAGGGTATGCTCTGCCGTTCGCCAATTTAATCAATTGCTATTTTGGCTATTTTTAAAAAATAATTTCTAGCCCCAAAAACAATTTTTGGCTTATATTTTTGCTCCAAAATTTTTATCAACTTCTTAATGTGGCATATGAAAATCACTGATACACAAGTATGAAAATGTAAAACAAGTTTCACAAACTGTTGATAATTAAGTAGAAATTGTTGATAATTAAGTAGAACGATGCAACAGATTAAAAGAACTACATTTCAGATATTTTTGCCACTTCTGGCAGTTTTAATCTCTTATACATATAAATTGGCTCCTCAATTTTAAAACCGACTAATGTTTTTGGCTGCAACTTTTTGAGAGCCTGAGCTAACATAATATCAGAATTGTCAAATGAAACACCATACCCTTTTCGACATGACCAATTTTTTTTACATGTATATCAAACAGGATAGTTACCTGGATCAGTCACTCTACCTGTTTAATTCAGGTACTTATTAGTTATTATAGTTCAATGACTTTTGTCAAATTGGACGTCTAATAGCTTGTCATGGAATCGTCAGTGTTACCTGTATTACAGATTCCATATTGAATGATCAAATAACATCTCCAATATAATAAGAGATAGTATGCGGATTCATTAACATTATTTTTTACGATTCCGGTTTATCAAACATGGTTCAGGATACTGCAAACGTATTTATTTTCGCGGTGTACTAATTTTCGCTTATTTTGCGCTCCTTTGTTTTGCGCGAACATTATTACCGAGCGAAAAACTATATTATTATTATTGTGTTATAGTGCAAATTTAAAAAAAAAACTGCGAATTTAACTACGAGAATATGTCTAAATTCAATATACATCGAAAATAAATATAATTAAATTTGTTTACAGTATTCTTCTTTATTTGAGTTGCAATTCTTCTAAAACATATATTTTATGAATCTTATTACTTATATGGTTTGAAAATATATATTTTTTCAGATATTCAGAAGGTGCGTCGACTATTTACACTGGGTTCTTGTCAAGTGTGCTAGGTCTTTTAAGAAGCACAAAAGTTCTCCTAAAACGATTAGCGTAAGTATTTCTTCAAACAACACTGATTTCAGTGATCACCAATTTTCAGTTATTTTGGTAAAATATATATTTGGTCCTTTGGGTTTCTTTTCAGCATCTTGGAAAAAACTTTGGTTTCACAATTTTGGTCCAAGCACTACTGGTGAGGAATTGTATTCTGAAATAGCCGTCTAGTGCTATAAAATTACCACTGGTATAATATGTTATTTGAATATGACAACTCTATAAAACAAAACATACCCCTGCGTGTGTTATGTTGCTGTTTATAATATTACTACATGTACTTTACATGTTAAGGTATCGGGCTTCTAGTAGTCTTTTAAGGAGTGCAGTTAAATTTTCACAATGTTCAACAAATTTGATATCTCCAATTAAACCGCATGTGCTAGGTACTTGGTTTATTGTATTACTTTGTTTTTTTTTCATTTTATGGTTCTAGTTCAGCAAACTAATTAATACTTTAAGTACTAAGTCGGCTGGTCAGCACTGACCCTAGTTTTAAAAAAAATCTGGTAAATTGAAATCTTTCGTTAAGAAATTCAGGATTCAATGTGTGATTTTGAAGTTCACTTCAGGCTTACGTTATGTATTTATCAACAAATGGTTTCAATAATAATAATAATAATAAGGTCCTTATGCAAACGATTCCCAATTTCAATAACTTCTATACTTTAAAAAAGACAATTTCGATATTTTAATTAAGTCAAAAGCCTATTTCAGTATTTATTAGGGATGTCAACTCGGATAAAAAAAATCACTAACCGGTTACTCGAACGTCTTTCCGATCGAGTACTCGTTAAACAAAATTATCTTTGCAGTGATTAAATTAAGATTTATTATTTATGAATTAAAATAAATTTGTTTAAATTAATTGATTGCCAATGAACATTTCGAAAACGTAACAATATAAGAAATATAAACTCGGATAAAAATCACTAACCGGTTCCTCGAACGTCTTTCCGATCGAGTACTCGAGTACTCGTTAAACAAAATTATCTTTGCAGTGATTAAATTAAGATTTGTTATTTATGAATTAAAATAAATTTGTTTAAATTAATTGGTTGCCAATGAACATTTCGAAAACGTAACAATATAAGAAATATACCACCAACAACAAAAATAAATAAATGTTATAATCTACAGACTTGATTTTATATAAAATTTTATTTTAACTACTGTCGGGAGCTTGGCACGATCTTGTCATCAGTGAGTATTATTTTTATCTTAGACTGACAGCATGGCTTCCGTTCATCACGTTAATGATTGTCCTTGCAAAAACAACCAATATATCCAATAGGTAAGCTTTAGGTTTAATTACTACCAAGCTAAACATGACAACCTATGACGGTTGAAGCCATATTTATCACGACTTAAGCTCAAAAACCGGATGTATGGAGTTATTATAATATCAAACGCGTAATATCGTGTTTTTATTTTTTGTCAGCAAAATGAAAAAATAGAAGGTTCTACAACTAACAGATTTTATTAAATGAAGATAACCACACATTAAACGGTTAATGTGAATCGAAGGATATGATAAACATAGAAATGAAGTAGTTAACTACCGATCGGGAAAAGTACGACCCACCCTTTTGACTGCCGTCCACGGCCTCGATTACCTATTTGGAACGTACGAAAGACAGTACAGCGAGTATTCGATTAGTAAACTTGTAAAGTGGTTTGTCGATCGAGTACTCGAGTACTCGGGTACTCGTTGATACATTTTCTTATCGTAAATAAAGTGTATACTAGTCAAAAACAAACATACTAATCCATATCCGAATCACAATCCAGAAGCTAAGTAAAAACTTTGAAACTGACAAGTTAGGTTATACACGTGAACTTCCACCAGGGAAGTGAGGCCGGGTGCTCCGGAAGGGTAAGCACCTCCTGTTTAGCTAGTTACACCCGCCACGTGTGTAATCAAAATTGTGTGAAAGGAACATGGAACTATAAGACGTCAAATATATCCAGGGCAATCCTAGATACAGAGACATCAAACTTGTTAACAATACTGTGATGACGGCCATAAAACTTTTTGAGGGCCTTGATAAGCCTAGGCTTGCAATATCCCTGAGCATTAGATAAACTAGAATTAATATAATTTAGAATTGTCTTCCATTAATCATTTCAGGTTTGAGGACGAGCAATCCAGACAGCGGAGGAGAATGATACAATCTAATATCAGCACGTTTGTAATGGAGATATCATTTACCATAAAAGAAGGATTATTCTCGTAAGTCAAAGCTTAATAATGGCTCGGAACAATAGTAAAAGATGATGAATTATTTGAAAAAAATTCTATTATTTTTTTCCATTTATTATATATAATATTCCTTGCTATGAACAACAGATTAAACTTGCAACCTTAAGGGCATTGCAAAAACTTAAAAATATATCTTTTCTTTTTAGATGTACCTTAAAATATGCTTTCATGTTGTTTTATGCAAAAGAGCATATAACAATAAGTTTAGTTTTCCATTCAAGCACTAACGTATCATCCTGCGATGATAAAGGTATTTTTCCCAATGGCCATTTATCAAAACCCTTTATTTTGTATTTAAAAGGTTGTTTTGTTGTCTTTTATAGCGTTACAACAGAGGAGTGCCGTCAACTTGTATACAGAATAGGAGGGCTATGTACAGATACATTCTTTACCATAGGAAAAACTAACGGGTACTGTGTCATCCTATCGTCTCATAGTTCCATGTTCCTTTCACACAATTTTGATTACACACGTGGCGGGTGTAGCTAGCTAAACAGGAGGTGCTTACCCTTCCGAAGCACCCGGCCTCACTTCCCTGGTGGAAGTTCACGTGTCTGGCCTAACTTGTCAGTTCCAAAGTGTTTACTTTGCTTCTGGATTGTGATTCGGACATAGATTAGTATGTTTGTTTTTGATTTATTGAAAATAAATTGCAGAATTATTGAATGTAATAATCAACCAAACTATTTTCTTCCTAATTCCTTCTGAAGCAAACGGTTTCAATTCCCTGGTGGAGACCTACTTCTGTTCCTTCATTTGTCAGTTTTTAATGTTTCAAGGTGCTTCAAAATTCAAACAGATTGAGTAATAATGATAGTTCACAATAACTGGCTGGTATCTTTGCTGGTGGACAAAGCAAAATTTTATAACAAGCAACCAGCATAAAATAACGTTTTTTTATTTACTTTTTTCATTGTCATGTAGAACTTGATAGGTGAAAGTATAGGCAAACAACATTGACCTGTCCGTTTGACCTTTCATTAGGACTATTCATAAAGAAGAGTCCACCCTCAACATAGATAGTAGTAGGAGGAGTCGTAGTTAATAATGTATAAACAGGATAAATGATTAGTGTATACAAAATAAACCCCTTTGATTCCTGTACATAAACGCAGTCGTCCATGATAAATATTTAAATTAAAAATCAAACGGACAGGTCAAAGTTGTTTGCCTATAATTTTACAATTCCTTTTGTTTTTGCTGTGAAAATTTCAAGATTCAAGTGATTCTGTATTCTCAAACAGGTTGTTGGAGCACTTAGAGATGGGAGAAGGCGTTTTAGCTTTGAAACCGACAGATCATCTCGGCGATATATCGCATTGTGATATTATCAGATGTCCAATTGAAAAACGAATAGGTATCACAGGGAATCTAACATTACAAGATGGACAGAACTACATATCCGACATCTTTGTTACCAGCGGAAGTAGCTTTCATTGCGGAGAGAAAATCCTCATTCGGTTTCCGGTTGCCAACAACACACTACCACCGTCGTCAACGATCAAAGTTAAAATCAAATGTGGTCATAAATGGTTGGATGTTGGAGCGGAAATACAGGTTAATATATTTCATTTGACAGTCTATCCAGTAGTCAAGAATTCGAAAACGCTGTCACCGCTATGGTTCGAGTTCAACCTTCGGATGAATCATAGTGTCAAAATGTTTGTTGGTTATAGAAAGTCATTGGTTTGCTCAGGGAACTCCCGTCGATATCAGTGAATGTAGCTATCCTGGGCCTATGTGGTAGTATGGAATGTATTTATTGAAATTTTCGATATATTTTGTTCACACTTCAATAGAATATAACATTTACAAATTAAATTTTTCAAAAAACCTGTTGTACAATGACAATACCATATTATTCCATGAAAACGCATATATTTTAGATATAATATGTATGTGTGTATGTATGCATGTATGTATGTATGTATGTATGTATGTATAATAAGTATGTATGTATGTATGATACCTATTTTCCAAAGACAACTTTTTGATGATTTCAGTTCTCAAAATGTACGAGAAAAGGTTCCGCTCTTCTGAGCATTTTTTTATTTTAAGAGATTTGGTTCCAATTACATTTGGCAGGGCTGGTTAACAAATTCAGAAAACATATGTTCTTCTGGTAATTCAAATTTTTTTCAGTTGTTTCCATTTCATGTTGTTTTGGTTATTCAAATATTTTTCAGTTGTTTCCATTTCAATTTGTGATCATATGTGAAGTAAGGTTTCTATGACGTAATTCATCGTGATTCAGACATGGATTAGTATGTTTGTTTTTGATTACTTCAGGAAGGACATGCTGAGTTCTGGGTGAATTACATGGAGGCTTTTGTGGCTGTTGCTGGTTTCAGAGCCTATCATAGGGAGGTAACTCCTGCTGGGTACACCTATACATCCGAAGAGGACACAAGAGTACGCATCAACTTTCCAGAAGAATGTTTTGGAAAGCCATCTATAGTCAAATTTCGGGTAAGTTTGTTCATACTGAAATTTTACTTAACCTGGTATAAGATGGCTGTTGCGGTATGGAATTCATCACCAGTAGTGCTGGGACCAAGACTGAACATTAAAAAAAACGTTTCATCGTAAAAATTTTTTAAAGTTTTAAATGAGACAAAAGAAGATCCAAAATTGATTTTACTAAATTATACCAAGCCAACGCTCTGAACGATAAAGTATAATCAAAAACAAACATACTAATCCATTTCCGAATCACAATCCAGAAGCAAAGTAAAAACTTTGGAACTGACAAGTTAGGTTAGACACGTGTATTTCCACCAGGGAAGTGAGGCCGGGTGCTCCGGAAGGGTAAGCACCTCCTGTTTAGCTAGCTACACCCGCCACGTGTAATCAAAATTGTGTGAAAGGAACATGGAACTATGAGACGTCAAATATATCCAGGGCAATCCTGGATACAGAGACATCAAACTTATCAACAATACTGTGATGACGGCCATAAAACTTTTTGAGGGCCTTGATAAGCCTAGGCTTGCAATATCCCTGAGTCAACAATTTATTTGCAAGCAGCCTACTTCGTTGTACAAAGTCCCCGTAGTGGGAACAAGCTCTACCAAAGCGTATTAATTGGGAAACAAATACACCATAAGCAGGAGAAGCAGGTATATTGCTGCATAAAAAAGGAAAGTTGACAATAGAAAAATTGAAGTCATCACGTTTGTCATAAAGTTTCAAATGTAGCCTTTCCTGTGCGTCATAATTCAGGTATAAGTCTAAATATGAAGCAGAATTTGAGGAATCAGTCGTGTCTTTTATTTCAAGCTCACTAGGATAGATGACATTTACATAGTCTCCAAATTTAGGATTGTTAAGAGACAGAACGTCATCTATATATCTGTATGTTGAGTTGAATGATTTGGCGACAGTTTTCTCTCCAGATTTAACAAGATTCTGCATAAATTCTTCTTCGTAAGAATAAAGAAACAAATCAGCAAGCAATGGTGCACAGTTTGTACCCATTGGTATACCGATTGTTTGCTGAAAAACTATATTACCAAACACAACAAATATGTTATCTATCAAAAACTCCAACATTTTGTTGATGGTATCTTCAGTATATATTTTTTTCAAATCCGTATGGTATAACATAGTTTTTGAGGAATTTTAAATTCTAGGTTAGATGTTAAGTATTAAATAATGCACATAGTTTTTATCGCTTGTGTTTTTTTGCAATTATTTTACTCAGTGTCATGCAGCTTTTACATTTGCATTTCTGAAAAGATGCTTTTTGTAACAGTTGCAAAGATAAGAAAAAGGGTCAATTTTTAAAACATATAACATTGAGTTTTCCATCTTTCAAAAGCAACAAAAACGAACCAATATTACAACGAACGATGCAAGAACACCATTTCATTGTTTCATAACTCCGACAAATTCTGTACCTCGCTATATTTACACCTCGGCCTGTGCATTATTCGACAACAAAACACGAGTTAGAGCATGTTAAACATTACTTTAATAACTCATAATAAATGCATCAGATAAGAAATAATATAAAAACAAAAATATCCATTACAAATTGAATTTCTATTGTTTCCTCACAGTTGATACAGGTTCACAGGAACCGGATGTTTGCTTATAAGGAGCAGTGTTCAGATGCTTGTAAAGCCATTACCGCAATATCAGACGTTTTACACGTCAAGTTTGACGATGACGTCAAAGTCAACCAGCCGGCTTTAGTACATCTCCCGATTATAAATGACGTTGATGATCCAGAGTCAGACATATGTCTTATCAGACGAACTATGGAAGGTGATATAGAATTAGGAGCCAATTGGAGTGCAATGAAATGTGAATCCACCGGAAATTGCTACACTTTTCAGATCAACAAATTTGATGGGTATGTCATCTTTATCATTTATGTTTTTATGAAAATTTACAAGCTAGATAAAAAATGTGCATGTACTTTATTGTATTATTTTAATCCAGTCACAGCAAAGAAATATAATTTTCTAAATATACCTGGCGTCAGTGGCAAATTTAAACTCTGAATGATTTAGTAATTTATTAAGATCTTCATAGACAGAAATCGTATTTTTTAAGATCACTAAATACTCATCTATATTTTAGTATTTCGAACTTTGCGAGAATTTTCAAGAGTTCAAACACTGAAAGTCTTGGTTGTAAAACTGGGACATCGTCTTATGTTATGTTTAACAAAATTCGATGAAATAATTTCAAATCAATTTAAAAGTCACTGGCTAAATAAAAATCTCTTCTTAGCAACTGCAATATGGTAATTTTTGGGTTACAAAATCATTTATGATTCTGGCCGATTAAAACAAATTTTGATATTTCTTATATTAAATACATAATCCAGTGTGGCGCTAGCAAAGGTGAAGCGTAAATATATGAAGAAATATAGAGAACAAATAGCTGAAGAGTTTGACCTTTATTGTCAGAAGGAACATATATGTTGTATATTGACATTTATGGACAAAAATCTACTACACATGGGGATGGTCAAGTTATGGATAGAGGTCTGTGAAAAACGGTTTGTAAAGCGAGTGATACGGAGGCGTGCTAAAGACGGATTATTTGAAATTCCGGGAAGCAGGTCACAGGATGTTCCTCTTAGTGATTTAGAGTACATCCGAATGGATTTGGATGGGAATATGCAAAAAATCCGAGAACTTCCGTTTGAACATTACATGATCACATTTCTTACAAGTGGCAGGGATAACTATAGGTCATTTCCGGTGGAACCTCGGCGAGATCCACGAGGTAGACAAATTGGGATTATTAATTATTTTAAAGACATCGATGGTGTTGAAACGTTTGTACATTCAGCTACTGTGGATGCTAACAGATTTCTGATAAGTGTGTCCAGTGGATCAACAGCTATACGGTTACCAACATCATATGCTGAAACTAGATCAGGTTAGTTTGTTGATAATGTTGATGTCTCTGTGTCCAGGATTGCCCTTGGTATATTTGACGTCACATAGTTCCATGTTCCTTTCACACAATTTTGATAACACACTGGCGGGTGTAGCTAGCTAATTAGGAGGTGCTTACCCTTCCGGCCTTACGTCCCTGGTGGAAGTTCACGTGTTTAACTTACTTGTCAGTTCCAAAAAATTTACTTTGCTTCTGGATTGTGATTCAGACATGTGTTTGATTTTGTATAGTAACAGGAAAGGATGTAGAAAATATAAGCGGTCTGTAGATAGTTAACATTGAGCTAACAGGATGGAGCCGACACTCACCTGTCGAATTACCGATAAATGAAAATATATTAGCAACAAAGATGCCAAGAGATTAGCAGCAGCTCTCAAAATGTAACATGAAACCTTGATGAACTTCCGATTCGGGACTAATTCGTTAGCTTAATCAAAAACAAACATTTTAATCCATGTCCGAATCACAATCCAAAAGAAAAGTTAAATATTGGAACTCGCAAGTCAGGTTAGGCACGTTTACTTCCAGCGGAGAAGTGAGGCCGGCTGCTCCAGAAGGGTAAGCACCTCCTACTTAACTAGCTACACCTGCCGCGTTAATGTTAATGTTAGGCTTTTGACGGGTCTGTACTGTATTTATATTCTTGTTGTCGCTCTTCATACTGTAATATCTGTAAATGCAATCGTAAAATCGTTTTTGTTTGCGCCAATCTGCATTTCATTTCCGCCAATTTGTTTTTAAAAAATGCAAATGCTACTTCTTTACATTTGGAAATTCTTCTTCTTTTCTTAAACAATCTTTCAAATTTTGAATTTCATTTTAAGGTTTAAAAAATGCCGGTTAATATTCATTGGAATCGACGGCAAGCACATACTGATCACATCGCCTATCGCCGCCTATGTTCGCATCCTATTCTGGGCAGATCCTAACATGAGGAATTAGTCAGTTCGCTTGCCGAAAGAACCCCGGTTTCCTATTCAATCAAGAACTGAGCCTTGATTTAATTTGTCTGTAGATTGAGACGTTATTACTCCTTTCTACTTATCTTGTGCAACCGAAATGGAATTTTGTTTGAATGCTATATTTATTAGTAAAATAAACTAGAACAGTCTCTAGAGAGATAAATACCCCCGCTCCCCAACACTGTCGAGACGAACAAACATTAAATTTGGTATGCCAAACATCGTCTCATGTTGGTTTACATTTGTGTCAAGTTTGATAAAACAAAAACATCCATAGACATGGAGGGTATCGAACACGATATTGGGACCGAAAGACAGACAGAATGGCCAATAGAATCAGAATGACACGAGGATTTATGTTCACTCTCTAACCTTTTTGGTTGATTTTCCTAGGGAACTCTATGCAGCTTACAAGTAAGTTGTTGCAAACAAAGACTTACCAAGGCCACCCAAAAGTTTTGTCACCGTCTTTACGATATTATTGGTATATTTGATGTCCCATAGATCGATGAACCTGTCTTTCTTAATTTTCATTTCGCACATGGCGGGTGTACCGAACTAAACATGAGCTTCTTACTCTTCCGGAGTTTGACTAAACGTGCCAGTTTTCGATTTTTTATTTTGATTTGTACATGGACCGGTATTTTTGTTTCCGATTGGTTGACAACGCATAAATCTTTATGTCTACCTCCTGATAAAAAATATAAATAACGTACTATGTGTATTCTACTATGTCTTTTTATTTGTTTTGATCAAGTTCTATGCAATAAGTCAGTAACTTTATTCCTACGACAGAAAACACTTAATCAAAAACAAACATACTAATCAATGTCCGAATCACAATCCAGAAGCAAAGAAAAAACAAACATACTAATCCATGTCCGAATCACAATCCAGAAGCAAAGTAAAAACAAACATACTGATCCATGTCCGAATCACAAACCAGAAGCAAAGTAAAAACAAACATACTAATCCATGTCCAAATTACAAACCAGAAGCAAAGTAAAAACAAACATACTAATCCATGTCCGAATCAAAATCCAGAAGGAAAGTAAAAACAAATATACTAATCCATGTCCGAATCACAATCCAGAAGCAAAGTAAAAACAAACATACTAATCCATGTCCGAATCACAAACCAGAAGCAAAGTAAAAACAAACATACTGATCCATGTCCGAATCACAAACCAGAAGCAAAGTAAAAACAAACATACTAATCCATGTCCGAATCACAATCCAGAAGCAAAGTAAAAACTTTGGAACTGACAAGTTAGGTTAGACACGTTAACTTCCACCAGGGAAGTGAGGCCGGTGCTCGGAAGGGTAAGCACCTCCTGTTCAGCTACCACTCGTTCAATTAAATAAGTAAATGCACTTAAATAAGTGAATGTGTTGTCTTTAGTGCTTTTATACTTTCTTTGTGTAGAGATATGTGTTAAATTTTGTGTATTGCCGAAGGAATTGTTTTGTGTTGACTATTTACACTTAAAAAACGATAACATTCATTATCATTGCGTTATTTTAACACCGCCATCGATAAATGACTATACGAATAAAAAAAAATACATACTAATCCATGTCCGGGAGCAAAGTAAAAACTGAACCTGACATGTTAAACACAGGTTAAACACGGGGGAAGTGAGCCCGGTGCTCCGGAAAGGTAAGTACACCCTGTTCCTCTAGCTACACCCGTCACGTGTCATCAAAACTGTGTGCAATTTATACTTGCCATAGGTGAATATTATAGTTATTCACATTCCATCCATATAATTTAAATAATAATGTTTTTAAAGTTTTTAACTGAATGCTCAAAATAAATGAAGAAATAATTTTTAATTGTTTTAAATATTGAGGGAAAATATAAAAATTGAGGGAAAATAATATTTCAAAGAGGTTCAACGGAATAAATTTTTCAACAATATAGTTTTAAGAAGATTGTCAGTCTGTCATTATATAACAAGTTTTAAACATATATAATAATTTATGAATGGAAGACTGGCAATGTATAAAGTGTTGACATATTCGTTCGTCATACTCAACCTACCCCTGATCACATTTATTTTGGTTTTGGCAATGGTTTCCTGTATATTGGTTATAAATGACGTCTGTTTAGTTCTAAATCGTTAATCACTTAATACCATATGCAGGGATCAACAGTAACAGATTATCTAAGGATAAAAGTGCACCTTTAAATAGGATTAATTACCTGCTTGCATTTATAGTACATTAAATTACCGAGTGCATTAAATAAAGCGACCTTCAACCTTCTTTCAACTTGTATAACACTCTAAGTTAGTTTTTGATTAGACTTGGAGACTAAAGAGTGTTTTTAGGAAAAATATGAGGTGAAAATATTAGTTTTTGAAGTCCTCGCTTCAAGGCTTTTACATCACAAAATGGGAAAGGTGGAAGGTTTGTTTTTTTATCTTCAAGTTTGATTTTGATTATTAAAACGATTTAAAACAAGGGATTGGTTTTTAATCATGGAACTCCTCGATAAAAGTAAAATGTTTTGAGGTTTCAGGTGTCTTCAGGTGGTATGGCGATGTTTAATTTGTATATTAAATCCTTACATGTTTTTTTTAACTGTCCTATAAATAAGATTGCGCTGAGAAAAATAGACTGTTTCTACTGTATAAGTGCTAATCGAAAGAAAGAAGAACGAGAATATTTAATACAATATATAAGTATATATTGTTATATATATGGTATCCAGACTTAATATTGCTATATAACACGACAGCTGGTGATATTAGTTATAGATTTTATTTAAGTAACCTTTTGTTTTAATTTATATATATTTTTGGGGTAAATTACATAGATACAGACTAATGACCTATATTGTAGGTAGCTAAGCATATTGTCCCTCCCGGAACACATGGCATCAGTCAGTTGCGGTTGAAAGTTCACGTGTTTATCCGAACTTGCCAGTTTTCAAAGTTTTACTTTTCTTTGTGGATTGTGATTTGAACACGGGCCGGTGTTTGCATTAACGGATATTGTGACCGAATAATCTAAAAATGCAGCTGGACATGAAGCCCCTTATGGAACACCCGGCCTTAGTTCCTGTTAAAGTTCACGTGTCTAACCGAACTTGTCAGATTTTAAAGTTTTACTTTGCTTTAACGGATATTGTGATCGAATGATCTTAAAGCGCAGCCTTATGGACCACAGCTCCTCTCACTGCGTAGGTTCCAGTTTCGTTCAGGAGAGTCCCTAGTATTGGACAGTTTGCTGAAAGTTAGTGGTTTTTTCCGGGCACTCGGGATTCCTACACCATCCCAGAACTGACAACTTCGTTACAAGTGAAATAATCTTGGCGAACATCACCGTAACTTCATTTTATTACCCATTAAATGTGTATATTTATGTTTTATCGATATGTAAAGTCAAAGCTTAACATTTTATGCACAAATATTTATAATTAATAACTAATTTGCATTTCATATTTCAGCACAGATCAGTAGACAATCAGCCCTGTGGTCACGTGGTTCTTCACGATCGTCTGGAAAATCTGCAAAGTCAACAATAGCTTACAAATCTATATTTGGTACGTACAGTCCGATCTACCTTAAAGGCCACCTCTATATAAGGACCTCTTGTTTATAAAGGCCAGTAGAATAATATTTTAATTATTCTTTATTAATAATTTTTGAACCTGTATTACAAGGCCACCTGTCCATAAATGGCACTTTTACATGTTCCTTTGGGTGGCCTTTATAGACAGGTTTGACTGTGTTATAATACATGCTGTATTTAAATGCAGAAGTACTTTAAGGTATGGTATAAGGCATCTATAGATAGAAAAGAAAGATGTGAGAATTAATTAGATCAATAACATACTTACCAATACTAGAACCCAGAACCATCCAAAAATGATACAAAAAGCGCAGGAATTGTAAACATGAATTTTATACGTTGTCACTCAACATAACGTTCAATCATTATAGTTCTTCTACCATCAGTCTCAATTATTTCAGAACAGAATGTCATACCATTGCTGAAGATAAATATCCCTCATTATTTAGTCTACATGTATAGATCAATAATAAACATACTAATCCATGTCAAAATTACAATACAGAAGCAAAGTAAAAGTTTTGGAACTGACAAGTCAGGTTAGACACGTGAACTTCCACAAGGGAAGTGAGACCGGGTGCTTCTAAAGGGTAAGCACCTCCTGTTTAGCTTGCTACACCCGCCACGTGTGTAATCACAATTAACGTACAATCATTATAGTTCTTCCACCAACATCATAGACGTCTCAGATATTCAATCAAAATCAAGTGTCACAATCAAATATAAAGTCTACATGTATATAACTATGTTAATGTTTAAATATCAAGGTATTAAGATATTTGATGTGAAGAAAATGTAAAAGAAATGCTAGTCCTATTTTATTATTGATTGAATGTATTGATTGTGCAAGTATACCTCCTTTTATGCTTGCTTTGTTTCCCAATTATAACGCTATAGTACAGCTTATGCCCACCATAGGAACAAGCTGCTTACAAACAAATTGTTGACCAAGGGATATTACAAGCCTAAAATTATTAGGGCCATAAAACAGATTTATGGTCGTCATCACAGTATTGTTGATAAGTTTGATGCCTCTGTGTCCAGAAATGCCCTGGATATAATTGACGTCATATAATTCCATGTTCCTTTCACACAATTTTGATTACACACGTGGCGGGTGAACCTAGCTAAACAGAAAGTGCTTACCCTTCCAGAGCACCCGACCTTACTTCCATTGTGGAAGTTTATGTGTTTAACTAACTTGTCAGTTTTAAAGTTTTTACTTTGCTCCTGGACTGTGATTGGGACTTAGATCGGTGTGGTTTTTTATTATAAGTGCTGCAATTATGTTAAAGTTAATCTTGGTATATAATATAGAGCTGGGACAATTAATGATTTAACGACATTGAATTTGAAGTCTATATCTTAATGATATATATATATATATATAATATATATATATATATATATATATATTATATATATATATATAAAACATATTTACAAATTCATGTCAAAGTTACAATCCAAAAGCAAAGTTAATACTTTGAAAATTCTAAAATCAGTTATGGAGCACCCTGCCTCACTTCCCTGGTGGAAGTTGTCGTGTAATCGGACATGGATTAGCACGTTTTTTTTGATTATATGATTTTTGGATAGTGATTTGAACATTAATAGGTACGTCTGTTTTCGAAATAATTAACGGCCGTCTAGTGCTCTACAATTAAAACTTGTATAATATGTAATATACAAAATATATTTTGCTTTGTATTATTTTCTTATCTAGATGAGTTACCTATCCTGAGTCACCAGAGTTTGTTAGTTCTATCTGGATCTATATCCATGCAAATAGCCCAGACATTGGGTGTACAACTCGGGTTAAAGTATGAAGATATCCTCGATATGAAATCAGTCAACCAGCCACCAGTTATCACGATTTTTGAGATTCTGTGGACATGGAGGGGAAAGCAGGTTCAGGCAGAAATGGTGGAGCAACTTGCAAATGCATTAATTGAAATTAACCAAAAACACTTCGCAGATATTATACTGACTGTGGGAAAAGAAAAACGGGCATTGAAAAGAAGTGATTTTAAGTGATGAAAGTTGGGATTAAGTATGTTTTTGAACTATTCCATGGAATCTTGAATGTCAATTTATTAAAGTGATTTTGTTTAGTAAATACCCTATCTTTTTCTTTTAATTTTTATCCAAAACATTTGTTCGTGTTATGTGCAAAAATGTTTTCAATACACGTTAAAAATTTTTTATATACTTCATCAACAGAAGACATATTTGTGAAATGTTTTAATATGCAAAGCAATGTTACAATATAGCTCTCAATGTAATAAAAGTTGGAGTTCAAATGTTGTCAAGTGAAGATTGTGTCATGACGTCTTTCACGGTATCATTAATAAATTAAATAATAGTTTATAAACGTTTATCGTTATGACCAAAAAAAACCCAACAAAGTTTTTTAGAGTTCTGTCAGTATGTTTGTCCTTCCGTTTGTTCCTTCAGAGGGCTTGGGTCCATACACAACATTAGGGTTGCTGTAAATACAGAGTGATTGACCCTTTATTAATAAAAGTTATGGACTCTTGTTACTTTTGGATATTTTTTGTTTCATATAATAATAATGGATTGTATGTTTGTATTTAATCACAAACTCAATCAGTTGGCAATATTAATGTATTATTGTCAGAAATATACTATTGTCAAAATTTGCTGCCAGGTAAAATTATTTGAAGTTCCTCACAAACTTAGGTATACTTCCTCATGCAAAGTATATCCTCAGCTAAACTTCAAAAATATATTTTGTTCCTCTGGGTATTTTTTCAACATCTTGAAAAACTTTGGTTTTACAATTTTGGACCCACTGATGGGAAATTGAATTCCGAAACGTCCATCTAGTGCTATATAATATGTAATCTATTGTGATGCTGTTTCATATTTACAAAATGTATTGGCGATTGCCACGTTTACAAACTAATGTTTTCTAAGTTACTTTCATAAAATTGTTTACTCAGGAATATTGCAAGCCTAGGCTCATCAAGGCCCTCTAAAGTTTCATGGCCGTCATCACGGTATTGTTGATAAGTTTGATGTGTCCAGGAATGCCCTGGATATATTTGACGTCCCATAGTTCCATGTTCCTTTCACACAATTTTGATTACATAGCTTGCTAAACAGGAGGTACTTACCCTTCCGGAGCAACCGTTCTCACTTCATTGGTGGAAGTTCACGTGTCTTACCTAACTTGTCAGTTCCAAATCTTGATTGTGATTCGGACATGGATTAATATGTTTGTTTTTGATTACATAAGACCCATCGAAAGTTTAACACTGAGCAAACGAATATATCCCGAATCGTCAGCTCATCTACATACATCTCGACAGGTGTTCGACAGCTACTGTATATCTATATACTACTTTTTAGTCAGCAGATATCCACATCTCGGTAACTTGAGAGCCGAGTTTCCTTTAGTCCAGTGTTAAACTTTTGACAGGAATGCTGTCTGATTGATTTTGGTCGATTCATATACATTGGGTGGAGAGTGGAAAGAAGTACAGTCCAATGTCACAATCCAAGTCTGTTTTCTTATAATAAAGATATTTGAAATTTACACCCAAAGACTTTTTTCGGGTTCGGGTGGGTGGATATAACTTACAATTTACAAATAGTTTTGTATTGTATGGCGTATTTAAAAAGAAATAACATGTAGATATAATTAATCGACATCATGCAAAAACGTTATAGCATGTAACTATAACAATAAACTGTCAAGAAATGACGTTTATATTAGTATAACTTCCATGCTATGTAAGTAATAGGTTAGTTTGTCGGCAATAGAAGTTGTAGAACCATAACGAGACAGTTCAATGTTTATACATTTTTTGAAAATCTTTTTGGGATGTTTTACTTCTGAAATAAATTTGGCTCATAAAGATCAGTAGACTTGTATCCCAATTGTTCTTTATTCATATTATTTTAATCTGTATATAAAGGCCACGTCAGAAAAAGGAAACTTTTACTTGTTTCTTGCGTGGCCTTTATAGACAAGATTGACTGTACTAGAATGTGTCAAACTTTGACGACTGATATTTTATTTTTCGTATAATTTAGATTACACACAATTTTGATTACACACGTGGCGGGTGTAGCTAGCTAAACAGGAGGTGCTTACCCTTCCGGAGCACCCGGCCTCACTTCCCTGGTGGAAGTTCACGTGTCTAACCTAACTTGTCAGTTCAAAAATTTTACTTTGCTTCTGGATTGTGATTCGGAAATGGATTAGTATGTTTGTTTTTGATTAGAGAATTTTTGTTATTATTGGCCTCAAGATGTGTTTGACTTGTTTTCATTGTCGTCATAGTAACGCTACTAAGTTATAGTTATCATCCACTTGAAAATTGCAATACCCCCCCGGCATGAACGACGCTAACGTAAATGTTATTTTGATCTGTTTACCTGTATAAAATAACTGGTGCATCCATAGTACTATCGAACATTCTCGTCAACAATGAGACGTTTAGATTCGATGAAAATTTTATACTAGTACAGTCAAAAAGTTTCAATTTAAAAAGAAAAGAAGTATTATTTTCTTCCCAGATTGTTATGGAAGTTTCATTGATTGAGACGAATATTATGTTAGTCCAATGTTAAACTTTCGACAGTTAAATGTTTAATGTAAATAAACAACACTAGAAAACTTCGCAGTTATATACAGGTTATATATAGATTTATATGTTATATGGGCGACTGGGTGCAAAACCCTAGATCAATGATAATTTAAATAACGCGACCTCGATAACTGTTGTGTAACAAAAATGTTCATTTACTAGTAAGTTTAGTTGAAAGTTATGGACATTATTTATTATAAATACCAATTTAATCTTGGATTGAAATTGACTGCACATGCATCTGTATATGGCTTCTTCCTTTATTGTAAATAACTATGTTGTTACTTGCGAGAAGATTAGTACCACTTAATCACATGGCGTACATTAATAATGTGAAGTGTGAATTCAAGCCCACGGATGTAACGGGTTTACAATGACATCGGAACGTTACTGCTTACTAAACTGTAAATGATATTGTTGTTGCTTGCTATTGTATGTTTTTAAAAGATTGCACCACTTGACTACTAACAACATGGCGTATACGGAAAATGTGAGCACTAAATTTAAGACCACGGATGTGATGGGTTTTAAGCTACCATTCAGGTCTTTTGATGGGATAGATTATAAGTTTTGGATGTTTATGCCGGATAATATTGAAGAACGTCTAGCAGATCTTAGAGAGGCGGAAATACGAGATGATGACGTCATCATATGTACGTATCCGCGTTCAGGTAAAAATAACCAGACAATACATGAAATCCTATCGGGTTGGTGCTAGTTCGGGTTCTATTTCGTGTGGCGACAAAATGTAATTATTACATGGTGAATTTTCACCAGGCTGCTACTTGTCCCGGATTTTAAAACATTTAGCGACAAGGAATGCAATAATTTGTAATGATATTATAAATCATATAAAAATAAACCCAAATAACCACAAGAAATCTTGCATGTCATGTGATACGTTTGAATATTTATGAAATAATGCATTTAAAAGGATCTTTTGATACGTGCTGTGTGTAATGCATTCGTTAAAATCGATAATGACAAGATTTCAGTAAAAATAATTTTTTGTGTAAGGCCTTTGGCTTTAACATTTAAGAACCGTCGAACGCTCACTGTCATCAAGTTGTCCTTATAGTATAAGTGTCTTTTTAAAGTATTGATATAGTGGCTGAATTTTGTCATCTTGCCCTTTCGATATTTTTCTTTTTTTCTTTAATTTTCCAGGAAGAGTTTTCTTTATTTCGCCCGCATAAAATCTAGATTTTTTTTACATTTTGGCGCATGACATAATTTACCCCTATTATAACACAAACTTACCTCATATAATTTTGCTTCTATTCAGGAACAAACTGGACTAATGAAATAGTAGGGATGTTGATGCAAAATTCGGCTGATTATGTTGACCCCTCACTGGACTTCATAGAAATGATACCTGAAGCACAGCTAGGAGAGAAACCCTCACCAAGGCTTTACATCTCGCACTTGCCTCTTAAATTCTTACCAAAGCAATTGGCTGAAAAAGGAAGAATTATTTGTGTGTTTAGAAACCCCAAAGATCTAGTTGTCTCATTTTACAACTTTATGAAAAAAGTTAATTTTGCTGAATTTACAGGAAGCTTTGGAGATTTTCTAAAACTGTTTATCAACGGCTACCGTAAGTAATATATGTATGTATCGTAATGAATCACAAACATATTGGTTCACGTGTAATTCACAATCCCAAAATCAAAATAAATACTTAATCAAAATATATACACTGCAAACTGACATATTAAGTTAAACACGTAAACCTCTAATCGGGATGAGGTCGTGTGATCCGGAAGGTTAAGCACCTCGTCTGAAAATAAAATTGAGAATGAAAGGAACATGAAACTATAGGACTTCAAATATATATTAAGGATTATTTTGGATACAGAGGCATCATACTTATCAACAGTGTAAGCCATAAAATTTTTGAGGGCTTCGATAAACCATAAAACTTTATGAGGACATTGGTAAGCCTAGGAACATTATATATTTGTTTGCAAATAACCGGTGATCTGTTATAGTAACACGTGTACATTTTTCTCTTTACTAAAGTACCTGGAGGGTCATGGTTTGAACATGTGAAGGATTGGGAAAAAGATATAGAACATACAAAGTCTATACTACCAATTTACTTCGAAGACATGAAAAAGGTAATGTATCAGGTTGTTCGAAGTTCCACGTAACCAAATGATTCGTGAAAATTCAAAATAAAAAAATAAAAAAAAAAAAAAATGAAGAAAAATAAAAACAACAATTGAAATAAAACAATAAAGTTACAATTGAAATAAAAACTTAAATTAAAATATTTTACAGAAATAACGATATACTACAAGATGTTTTTATTTATGATAGCATAAATTTAATTCTAATAGACACGATACACATTTTGATTAAGCTAACGAAGCATTGACCAATCGCGTCTAGTTTATTTTTTACTAGGAATTGAACCATGCTTCCATTTACGTAGGGTTGCTCTGTTGTTATTGTATAATGCAGGATGTTATATAGTAAAATGTCGCCTAAATGTGGTTTACGTATTTGATGTATGTACATCTAAATCAAGAATTTAATTATCTTTATATATTTTCTGTGAAGCGAAGTGGAAAACTTTGAAAACTGGCAAATGAAGTTGAACATATGTAATTTCAAAAGAGAAGTGAGGCCGTATGCTTCGGAAAGGTAAGAATCTCCTGTTGATGTAGCTTCATCCAAC
Source organism: Anadara kagoshimensis (assembly GCA_021292105.1). NCBI lineage: Eukaryota > Metazoa > Mollusca > Bivalvia > Arcoida > Arcidae > Anadara > Anadara kagoshimensis. The sequence continues at coordinate 2,810,676 of CM037872.1, read as the reverse complement.
ACGTGTGTAATCAAAAATGAAAATGAAAAGAACATAGAACCATGGGACGTGAAATATATCCAGGATGATTTTGGTGGGTTTTTTTTTGTTTTGTTTAAAGGATCTTCGAGGACAGGTAGAGAAAATAGCACAATTCCTAGGCTTATCTAAAAACAGTGAATTATATGACAGAATTACAACGAAGTGCAGTTTTAAAAATATGAAAGCTGAGAAAACGGATAAAATTCCAGAGGTTGTTAAGAATTTTAGCAAAGACAAGTCAAACTATCTTTACTGGAAAGGTAAGTATCAAAATGTAGTTTGTATTGCACTGTGTATCGTACAGAACTATCGAAAGTTTAACTCTGAGCTAACAAAAAGAATCGAAGGTTAGTGACCGAGAGGCCGAGATATGGATAGTGACCGAGAGGCCGAGATATGAATAGTGACCAAGAGGCCGAGATATGGATAGTGACCGAGAGGCCGAGATATGGATAGTGACCGAGAGGCCGAGATATGGATAGTGACCGAGAGGCCGGGATATGGATAGTGACCGAGAGGCCGAGATATGGATAACTAGTGGCCGAAAAGCTGCCAAAGCATAGATAGCAGTTACCGGAAAGTGTACGAGGGCCAGAGATAAGCTACCGATTTAGTATTTATTCATTTATTATCTTATTGTAAAACTAGCAATGTTGAGTACATGAACTATAAGCTTTACAAGAAAATGTTGTTTCCATTTATAACTACATGCAAATTTATTCCCTGTTGTATTACTAATTGTCATTTTCGTTTTACTGATGGGTATTTCAGCCTTGGTCGAATTGGTGACGTTTCCTGTCTGCAAAAAGTGAGTTCTGGATGTATTCAGTTTTGCCTATCCTCTCAAGTTGAGCAAGTTGCATGATTGTCAGTTTCTAAGGCACGTGACTATTCCAAATGTCGACAAATTTGCTGCTAAACAGTGTTGCAGTTATAAAGATAATTAAGTTCTCCAATTATCAATTTATTTATTTTTGTATCTAGTTGATTTTATCAAAAATACTATTAATCACATTTCGTCTACAATTTCAGGTGAAGTTGGGGAATGGAAAAATTGGTTCACTGTTGCACAAAATGAAGAATTTGATTGCATATACCAGTCAGAAATGAAAGATTCAAAATTAAAATTTAAATACATGCTTTGAAAAGTGGCTTCTTTAGGTTTTATTTGCACAGTACAGATCTGTCAAAAAAGTTCCAATCCAAACGAACCGTGACTTACATTTCGTAATGTCGAGTGTTTGGCGAAAGAACAGTCAATTCCCATTTCAAGTCTTTGGTTAGACCCGGTCGGTGTTCGAACCCACAACCTCCCACTTACGAAGCGAGTACTCGCATTGGTATCCTATTTTAAAAAAGGACGGACTGGTGGAAGATAATTAATTTACTTGTATACCCCACTTAATTCCGTTGACGGAAACTAGTATATAATAGGGTTCTCTGTAGTACGACGTAATACCCCTAACTTTTGTACAGAACTATTATATTCACTGGATACAAAATCATATCAGTTCACATACAAAAAAGCAATTTGCTAGCTAATAAATTGTTGAAGTAGGGATATTGCAAACCGTAGATTTATCAAGGTCCTCGAAAGGTTTTATGGCTGTTATCACAATATTGCTGATAGGTATGGTGTCTCTGTATCCGAAATTATTCTGAATGTAGTCCCACAGTTCCATCATCCGATCATTCTAAATTTTAATTACACCTGTGGCAAGTGTAGCTAGCTAAACAGCAGGTACTCATCCTTCCGTGGCATTAGGCCTCATTTTCCTATTGGAAGTTAACGTGTTTAACTTAATTTGCCAGTTTCGAAGTTTTATTTTTGCTTTGGAATTGAGACTTGGACTTGGATAAGTATGATCCCTTCTTTCTGTGCGTTTTCTAATATTTTAAAATTGAGTACTTGACAATAAGTTTCACCGGTATATACTACATATAGAGGATCTTGCATGAGTGTTTATGTAATATTGAATTTATTAAACGAGTTGAATAATTGTTTATGCAACGAACCTTGGCGAGTTGCATAAAACATTTTTCAATGAGTTTAATTAATTTAATATTGCATAAACACAATTGCAATATTGTTTTTATTATATAATCCCATAAATTCGGGTTTTTCGTAGATTTAAAACTTGTCTTCTCATTATAAGAAAGCAGCTGATTGACGCATACACAATAAATTCACGTAAATGTGTACATGCGCCAAAAGTAATCCTGCTGAAATATTAAAAGTAAACAATAATCTGTCCGCAAGATACAAAAAAAACAAACATTTTCAATTGAAATACAATGTATCTTCTTTTTAGAAGAAAAGTACAAAGTATCACCTTAAATTAGAATCAACAAACAGTGTTGTCAAATGAAACAAACAACATTGTGTGACGTCACTCTGGAATGACTTTTATAATAAATTGGTGTATAATATTATATTATAAATACCTGTCGCTAGTATAACAATAATATATAGGTGTCACGAATAGCATCACTATCAAAAACAAACATACTTATCCATGTACGAATCACAATCAAAAAGCAAAGTAAAAACTTTGGAACTGAAAAGTTAGGTTAGACACGTGAACTTTTACCAGGAAAGTGAGGCCGAGTGCTCCGGAAGGGTAAGCACCTCCTGTTGAGCTAGTCGCGTGTATAATCAAATTTGAGCGAAAGGAATTTTAGGGTCCTCAAACAATTCCATGGCCATCATCTCAGTATTGCTGATAAGTTTGATGTGTCGAGGATTGCCCTAGATATATTTGACGTCCCATAGTTACATGTTTTTCTCTCTCTCAATTTTGATTAAAAACGTGGCAAGTGTAGACAGGAGGTCCTTGGCCTTCCAGAGCACCAGACCTCACTTCCCTCGTGGAAGTTCAAGTGTTTAACCCATTTTGTCACTTCCAAAGTTTTTACTTTTTTTTTGGATTGTGATTTGGAGAACACGTCTTTATATGTTTGTTTTAGATTTGTAAGAATGAATACCGTGCGAGTTACACCAAGTACACAGTCTCTTTTTGTGTCAATTCTTGATACATCAGGAAGAGAAGCATGATTAAATGGCTTTTGAGTTTAAATCAATCGAAAAAGAAGAACGCCTATATAACTTGTGGTATAATATTCTTGATTATATTCCATAAGACTATGTATCATAATAGCATCGTTGTAAGAAGAAAAACCTTATGTTATCTTTTGCTTATACAAATGATTTCAAATTTAAGCTTTTAATAACGGAAAGATGATTCTTATATAGGATATTTTTATTGCATGTGATGATTTTAAGTTTTCATAAAGATGGTGCATTTCAAACAACAATGATAACATCTATTTGGTCGTTGGAACGCGGACAGGTATGTTTGGTTTTTAATTTTTAGTGTTGATAGGAAATTTCCTGAATTTTAAAAAAATGCGATAGCACCTCAACTTTAACTTTTTTGCATATGATAATATAGTTCAACCTACAGATGTAAAAATTGATTTATTGCCTAATTTTCCAGGAAAGGAATACAAGAGCATTTTAACATTAACAATTTTTGAATGCAAGTTCTGATTTTAATATTGGACATGGATAGGTTTTTTTAATTTTGATATGGATGATAATGTTAAAGTCAATTTAGTATCTAATTTTCTGAGTATTGAAAGGATCAAATGTCTGAATTCGGAAGGAATGTGGCTGCAATTTAAAATATTTGTCGTTAAGGACGCTGTATTTTCATACTTCAATCAATTATTGAGCAAAGAATCGTTGTTTTGTGTTAATCATCAAACATCTGTTAAAACTATTATTTTATACTCTAATACGATAGTACTGCAACATTACAATCATTAAGGACGCTCAATTATGGAGCAAAGAAACACTTCAAGTGACGGAGAGTACTATCCTGATGATAGATATAGAGGAACAGATTTCGAGGAAGCGTCTGTCCTTATACAAGTATTCTTGATTTCAACAACAATTTTGATTTTAGTTTTAAATATTCCAGTTGTATTCATGGTATTAGTAGGAAAATGTTTCTTCAAGAAAAAAATAAGACACGTACATATTTTAAGTTTGAGTATCAGTGACCTACTTACGGGTATCGCTATCATACCAGTAGCCTTGACCTTCACCATGGAAAACGGGCACTTGTCGTATTACAGTTGTTTTGCTAGACTTTGTTTCCTTGTGACTAGCTGGACGGCGTCAGTGTATCATGTCGCATTCATCTGCCTTGACAGGATTTTTATATTGTATTCATATTGTATCCGCCAATCAGCTCAAAGAGATCAGGTCAGGTTTGTGTCCATCGTGGCCTTGACCTGGATATTGGCGGTCATTACGATAGTTTTGCCCTTCATCCAGCACAGACACGAGTCCGTTCTCCCACATTGTGCCTTAAACGCTTTATTCGAAGACCATGGGAAATATTTGATGAAAATTTGGTCCATACTTTTTTTGTTCGGTGTTGTTACAATTTCAGGAGTCTGTTTGTTTATGATTCGTCTGATAGTATTGAACAAAAACAATCAAGTGCAACCATCTTCGACATTCAAACCAACCGATCTTGTAGGAAAGGATATATCAAGCGCACGAAATCGAGTTCTACCTAACCAGAATAAATCGGACGCAACAATCAACATAAAACAAAATTCTGATGGCACAGAAACAGATGAATCGCGTTCTGGACCAAATACACCACAAGACCTAATTAGAAAACAAAGATACAAGTACTTCCAATAATTCTGAAAGCGAAAAGCATACCAATATCAAAGCCAGAATCGAGGATGATTTCACAAATGAAGAGAGTTCAAGTTCAAGTTCAGATGCAGAAAGTATCGTCGCCGACTTTCAAAAGAAATATCCATTTGAAAGAGAGAATGGGAAACAAGCATGTGATAATAGTATACTAAGTGAAAACTGCAATGGAAATGAATCTCCGGAGAATTCTGCGCATCGTGTCAATTACACTGTTTCTCCAATTATAGTTCAAAGAGAAGAACATAATACTCAAAATGACACTAAATCATTAGAACATAGTCACAGTGGCGCAAGTAGTTCTGAAGAACAGGCTGGTGTTCAGTATAACCACAAAATAAGCAAACCGGATGTAATTTTGGAAAGTGTGTCTGTCACTGGCAGTAGTATAGGAATTGAAAAAGAGACATACACCAGAAAATATCATACCTTAGGTAGGAATAAAGGTATGGGAACAGGAAAAGATTGTGATTTTCAAGACGGAGAAGAAAGTGTGAAAACACTTAAATGTGTTAGTAGCCCAATCAAATATGAAACAAATACACGAAATGAAGAACTGAACAAATATGGTAGGTCCCTTGAGAAACACGGAAAAAATCGAAAAGCATGGGTAACTGATTGGTTGAAAAATTATGATAACAATCCAAACAATCGTGTTCGGAAGACACATCAGGGTCGACATCACAAACTGAGAAAATTGAAATCGATGGAAGGGCTCAGGTCTAGAAACATTTTGATTTACAACAACAAGCCCTTACCGGGACCATCCAATGATGTAAATTATTCTGTTTATAAGCCAAATCATCGCCTTAGGCAGAAATTGTCAATAGGAATCGAAAACAAAGGCATGATCCGAAAACAATCAGAGCCAATATCGCCATTACCTAAAGAAATTTTAACGTCGTCGAAACATAATGAGAAAAAGCAATACAATAGTGTTTCTAATACTTCTCATGGAGTCCATAAACGTGCCGTGTTAACCATATCAATACTTTCTTGCCTTTTTGTATTATGTAACACGCCCTTTATGATGGTTGTATTTATGGAAGGTTGGAATAAACAGTTTTATGTATCACGACACACAAGGCACGCGGTTGTGTATTTGGCGTGTTTAAACGCGGCATGCAATCCAATCATTTATGCTCTGAGAATAAAAGAAGTGCGTGTTTCAATCGGGATAATGAGGAATACAATACAGTCGTATTTCATGTGATTTAAGATATAAGGTAATTGTCCTTACTTTAATACTTTACATTTACAATATTTATAAAAAAAATTATTGCCGTCTCACATTTTCCATGTTGATTTGGAAACAATTTTGAAATGAACTGTTTGTGCACCTTTTCATAAAAGGTCCAGTCACTCAACGAGAGCATTGGACATCTGTCTCTATGAAGTTGCAAAGTATAGTCGATGTCAAATACTTTATTGAAGCAGGACATAAATTAGTATGTTTTTTTATTATTGAAGCAAAGATATTGTAATTGTAAATATGGAATGTTATGGGACAGAGTAATAAGTACACAGTTCAACATTTTACATTACAGAGATATGCTCATTCTTTAAGCTATATAAATTACATATAATACCTGTTAATTTAACAGCACTAGACGGCCGTTTCGGAAAACAATTCCTTGTCAGTATTGCTTGGACAAAAATTATGAAACCAAAACATTTTCCAAAATTTTGAAAAGAATCCCAAAGGACCAAAATATATTTTACAAAAGTCAGCAGTGAAATACTTTGCATTAGTGAGTATACCTTAATTTTGAAGGAATTTCAATTTTTATCTACCAGCAAATTTAGACAATAGTATTTTTATAATATTCAATCACATAAAATAGGTTTCAAACCAGTGGAAGATGCATAAAGTAGCTGTTGTAAAATCTTTGTTTAGATTATATACTTATATGAACGGATTTTATCTTAGAGTAGAATGTGTACATTGTTATAGCTGTTGTGAAATCTATGTTTAGATTTTATATTTTTATGAAGGGATTTAATGTAGAATGTGTGTACATTGTTTTCTTATATCATACTGTTTTTCCTGAAAATACATTTATGTGTGTAAAAAAAATCATTTGGAGATAAACAGGAAGGAATTCTATTTGAATTTTCAGTTAAAAATATTATATTGACTGAAAAAGCTTTAAAAGGATTGAATCAATCGATTATGAAAATTTCCGCCAAAAGACATGAATATGTATTTGAATTTAAAGAGAAGATCAAAAGCGACGGTACTAATTAATCACGTTGTTTTTAATTTGAGTTTAAATTGTTTTAATCTTCTGTTTATTGTAAACCAACTTTTATTCGCGAATATTAACTTTCGCGATTCTCTTATCAAAAACCATTTCGCGACTATTAATTTTCGCAATATGTACTTTAGCTGAATATTTGGTATAAATAAAACCATTTTCGGAAACAAATTCGCGTTTAACTTTCGCGATTATTATGTCCTCGCGAAACACGCGAAAGTAAATCCACGCGTATAAAAGTTGGTTAACAGTATCGCATTTCACAGCATTGACTAATTGACGTATCGCTGACCACGCCCACAATTTTCCGACAAAGACCTGACATGCTTCAATTACATGCAATAAAATTCGGCCCTGAATTGCGTCGTTTAATGACGTCACTGACACTAGTGCGTCATTAGTTGTCGTGACGCTGATTTAGTAACGTGATGTCGGTACAGTGTCGGAACATTGTGGGCGAGATCGGCGATCCGTCAATTACTACTGGTTCATGAAGTCAATGATGTTACCAAGTAAAGATTCTTTAATGGGGTCATCTATGGGGTGATTTCTTGCCTCGTCTTTTTCGGGGTGTTTTTGACTACAATTTGTGCGTCAAGTATAGTACATGTTTTAGTTACAATTTTTTTATTAATATCTCAAACAAAATATGGTTTCGTGACATGCTTCGTGTATTATATTCAGTGGTTACCGTTTATTGCGTCGTGCTTATGTTTTTTTTTCTTGGTCTTGGGTTGCAAGCCAGGTTAACCACGTGAAATTTACCAGGGAAGTCTGGTCGGGTGCTCCGGAAAAGTACGCACCTTCTTTTTGTTTCTAATCACTTGTCTGATGTTCTTGTCTTTTTGTATTGTTTGTCGGTTTATTTGATGTGTCGTTATTTATACTACGTATTCAGACGTTTGTGATATTAAAATTTAAATAATGATATAAAAACAGGTATTAGTCGAGATGACGCATATTTACATTATATGTTCTGCTAAAAACCAGAATATCGTCAACATACACCAGAAAACTTATAGTTTATGCTCCGTAGTATTTTAGAGACAAGCAATTAAAAGATAGACGACGCTTCCCTAATTGACAACTTCGCGATATAAGGTAGTGATATAACTAATTACAAATACAAAAAGCGATACGCAAATTGATAAATGATACCATTACTTTGTACAGCTATATTAATTATATTTCTTTGTCATTGAATAGAATTTGTGATGTAATAAATTAATTAATGAATTGTAAAACGACACATCATGGTTCCTTCCATTTGTTATTTCGTGTTTCTGATAACATTTATTATATGTTTTTTGCCCTTTTGTATTCTTAGCTGGTTTGTCTCGTTTGATATTTCAACCACTATGGTGGCTCAGCTGGTAGAGTGCTTGCTCCGTAAGTAGGAGGTCGTGGGTTCGAACCCCGACCAGGTCTGACACAAGACCTGAAATTGGTAGCGACTGTTTTTCGCCAAGCACTCGGCATCATGAAATAAAGTCACGGTTCTATTGGGTGGGAACTTTAAGAACAAAGTCCCGTGTCACGGTGGGCTTGGCACGATAAAGAACCCTGTCGTAAAATGTCATCAGCGCAACGCACAGGCAAACTTTCTGCACCTTCACCTATAGCTGGCGACGTCTCGGTATAAGTGAAATATTCTAAACTGGGACGTTAAACACTATTACTCAACTCGTTTGTAATTTCGTGCATTTGGTTACATGTCTCATTTCAAGTTGATGGCATTGTGTCAGGTTTATTCTACCAGAATGTTAAATGTCTGACTCATTTTTTCCGGAGTCATCTAGCAATGACCCATATTTTAAAATGAGCAAAGCAGTTCGTTTTTTTGTTTGCTAGTTTTGAAATCTGGTTTATTACCTAATGACCCAGAGAAAATGAGTCAATTCTTATACAATGAATATACAATTGATTACTACTTACTCTGAAACAAAAATTCATGATTTCGATAAAACAAATACAAAAAGTAACTGAAGTCAATATTTGATGAACAAAGTATTGAAAACAGAGTTCATTGTTGGTGATCAGTTCGCATTGTTAATATTTTGTTTTCTCATTAATTACAACAAAAAGTCTTTGTTTTGTTTGTTTATAATAAAAAAAAATACGAATCCATGTCCAAATCAAAATCCAGAAGCAAAGTAGAAACTTTGGAACTGACAAGTCAGGTTAGACACGTGAACTTTCATCAGGGAAATGAGGCCGGGTGTTCCGGAAGGGTAAGCACCTCCTGTTTAGGAAGTTACAACCACCATGTGTGTAATCAAAATTGTGTGAAAGGAATGTGGAACTATAGGACGTAAAATATATCCAGGGCAGGATGGGACGTCAAATGTATCCAGGGCAATCCTGAACACACAGACATCACACTTATCAACAATGCTGTGATGACGGCATATTATTCATTTTATTGTGCCATGTTCTTGAAACATGACATTAACTGTGAAATTAATGTTTTAGTCGCAAATTTCTTTTAAGTTATGTATAATTTGAGTTATATTCCTCACCTTGGGATCATGGCTGGAAAAAAAACCATGGCTTTCTTGGTTGGAGTACGCCAATGAGACACTTTTGAATTGACATCTAATTTTAGTTATAAAAATTACAATACAATTAGTTTGTCATTTAATTATTTATTTCATCATTTGATTGAGATACTTTATCAAATTACGGATAGCATCTAATACTTCTGAAGTGTTACCATCAAATTTATCACTTACATTGTCCTTATCAACTGAATGTGTAAAATCTATCAACCGGACATCCGCTTTTACTGGTGCTGTTTGTAGGTACTTCCTTCCGGTATGCCAAGAAGGCGAACTATTTTGGAAAATTATTGATTCGCTCTGCTCTTGCGTCTTTTGGATTTTAATAATTTCTTCAGTTTCAATTTTTAAAGTTTTATCATAAATGACTAGCAGAGAAGACGAATAAAAGTAAAATCTGTCCTGACGTGCAAGAACTTCATGTAATTTTTCTAGTTTTTTAATAATTTGAGAAATGACATCACGTTTTAATTTTCCTCTCTCTGTAAAGAAGAACTGTAACTCTTCCTGTAAGTCCTCTACTTTCAGAGCTCTACAGTGTTCCTTCCCATGATGTATATAACAGTCTTCATCTGAATCATATACCTGTTAAAGAAAAAGTTTAGAGAAAGAGTTAAGAATAGAGGAATTAAGTTAAGATGTACCTGTCAATAATAACCTTTTTCGCATAGCCAATGTTATGTCCTAATTTTTGTTTTTCAAATACAAAATGTACCATTTTCTTGTTTAATCTTTTTTTTCTCAAAAAATGCACATGAGGAAAAAAACAACTATTAATAGAACTAACTATGAAGCATAGTTAAGAATTTCTTTTGTAACCCCCTACCATTTTATAATATGGGGATTTTTTGGAAAAATTATTTCTCATAGAAATTTTTTAAATGGTTAATTTCCGTCATTTATATATATATTTTAATTTTTTAGTCAAAGGGGGTGAGGGTAAAAAAATGAAGATCCAAGATATAAGCAGAATTCCATAGTTCAATAATTGAAGTTATAACATGTATTCCACCAATGAAAAAACGTATAACAAAATTATCACCTGTACTCCACCAATAGAAAACGATGTTGTAGAGGAAGTACTGGCCTCGCTTTTACCTTCCTTCTTAAGCTTTTGGGCCTCACTTTCATATATGCCTCGTTTTGATTTCCCAAGTTTAACGTCTAATATACATGGATGTTCATACTGTTCCAACAAATTTTCAAGTATCAGAAATTCTGAAATAAAATATAAACGTTAAATGTTTTAATTAGTTTCATTAATTTTTAATTAAAAAGTGATATGTGTAAAAATGAGTCATCTGGATTTTCAATGGGTAATGTTTGAATCACTAACTCATATGTTGGCATGTGTTTATTGATTTATTAATAAAAGTTCCTTAATCTTTCTGTCTTTCATTCTTCTTTATTTTGTTACTCAGGTTGTCGGATGTCATTTTGTATTTTTGTTATTCTTCTTAAAAATACAGACAACAGTAGTAACAACAGGATAAAATATTTTGGCGAGAACAAATAACATCACAGGAAAAACCCACAGCATCAGAAACAATGAGCAAAGAGGACCTGTTAATAGATGTATTACCAACATACTCTGGGTTGGATTTTCTTTCCATTTTCTGAGAAATTTCTCTATACGTCGTCTGCTCCAGGTAACTGGAATTGTTGTAGGGTCCCACCTGTGAATAAATAAATAAATAAATAAAAAGTCTTTACTCGTTTTTCAAAGAAAGCAAAATACCCAAATTTTAGCTAGATCTAAATAAAGTATGCACATGCAGATAACTTAAGTTGATAATTTCCTAGCAGAACGACCGCATACCTACAACGAACTGAGAAGCATTCTCACACTAGAGTCTGTCCTGAGTGGAATTCGAACCTTAACCGGAGAGGCACTGTGATCCCTTAGCCGGTGCCTTGGAACACTCTGCTACACTTGCCTGTGTTCATTATTATAATTTTATCATGAAATTAAAAGGAAAACTGAAAATCAACACTATAGGCAAACAACTTTGACCTGTCCGCTTGACCTTTGATTTAAATATTTATCATGGACCAAGTACAACACATGTGTTAATTTTGTATATATCTTGAGATATATACACTTGATAGAGCACATCTGTGCAATATGTATGTATTTACTTTTGATCTTAACACAACCCATGTGATGAGTGGATCCTCCAATATGAATAGTCCAAATGAAAGGTCAAGCAGACAGGTCAATGTTGTCTACCTATACTACATTGTATTACATGTTATCTTGCCTTCTTTTATCGTCTATATGGTCAACTTGTTGTGGCGACATGCCATTTTTCAAAGATGTGTTATCAATTCCCTTCCCGTTACAACGTGTTTCTAATACTTTGAGTGAAATGTCTGCGTGGAACTGTATTGTGTCATCACATTGTGTACTCGTTACGTTCACTGTACCTGGTTAAAGTAAAAAATGAAACAATATATGATTCAGTAAATTTGGATCCCCCGCCAGAGGTACTTTTCCAATCAAAGGACCATAACTCACAGGAAAATGAGCAAACTAACTCAGGTTAATTATATGCTAATCTTTTGTAAATTTTGATGATTTGCACCAAGTTTCATAGTCTGAAAAGTTGTACGTAGTTTTAGAGAATTACTCCGGACAATATTTGTCTGAACGGACAGAAGGATGGGCAGAAAAATGGACGGCACTCTGAATTCAATATAATGAGAAATACGTACTTGGTTATACTTTATGTAAACAATATATACGTTTATAAATAAAGACTATAATATTTAAATGACAACTCTAGACGGGTACTGGGAATAAAAGCAAAAGTAACCAAGTGGTATAGTTAAATGTGTTCATTTTAGAATTTAATACAAACGTTTTTCTAACATACACAGAACCAATAAGCAGGTCTGTACAATAAACCTGCTATATGGCGATCGCCTCTATATAAAACCCACCTTTATAGACAACTGGTCTCTTTATAGATTAGTTTTGGTAAACAACCTTACAACTTTGGTTTTAATGAACAGAGTTGAGTAATGGTGTTTTACGTCCCAGTCAAGAATATTTCACTTATATCGAGACGTCGCCAGCTATCGGCGAAGGTTGTTTTACATAGAGGTGGTCACTATAGTAGGTTTTACTGTACAGACAGGTGATCTATATATAGAGGTGGTCACTATAACCGGTTTAACTGTACAGACAGGTGATCTTTATATAGAGGTTGTCACCATTACCGGTTTAACTGTAGAGACGAGTAGTATCCATATACAGGTATTTGCTATAGCCGGTTTTACTGAACATTAAATGTGATTATTTACCATAGCATTCTGGAATAAAATCTTTAAGATCTTGAGTAACATTGTCATAAAAATGTCCCTCGTCATCGAAGTACGGTTTACACAGTAAACGTCTGCTAATTTCCAGAACCATGTGACATCCACTGACTTGTCGCTTAAAGGGGAATAACTCTATCCGAGTATACCCGCTATGGCCATTACTTTCCATATCTGAAAATAAATGCAATAAATATTTATTTTATACAGTTGTGGTGACTATTGCGTTAATAATACTTTAGTTTGGGCGGACATGGCCAATCGGTAGACTCACAGGGTTTTAATAAATAAATAAATAAATAAAATATTACATTATCGAAGAAAATCTTAAAATATCGATTGTGTGCATTTCGGATTTTTTGGAAATCGATCAATTTGAAATAAAACGCCTTTTCAAGTCCCTACACTCTGTTCCGGGGTAACTGAGCTAAATGACATAACAATCACCGTTCTACTAATCTTTTCAAAATTTAGCATTAGAGGTCAAAAGTTCACCTCCTGTAATCAGACCATGACCGTGCCATACTAACAAGTACTTTTCCCCAATAACAGAGTATTAAGTTTATAAAACTGGTTTTATTATCAGATCGCTAATATATTATTTATTTTATAATCTACTATATAACAGATATGATAAATAGATAATTTATGGATCTTTAATAACCTTCGACGAGTCGACAGTTTTATAGCAAGGCCATCTGACAGTCTGAACATCACAGGTACAGTACAGACCTGTCGAAAATTTAGCACTGAGGTAACGAAAAGGAGTCGAAGCTCAGCTGCCAAGTCGCTGTGGTATCATAATATAAATAACTAGTGGTAGAAAAGCTGCCAAGAGATAGATAGCTCAGGTATCAAAAACAATGTCAAGAAAGATAGTTCAGCTGTCGAAAATCTGTAGAGATATAAATAGCTCAGCTACCGAAAAACTGCTGAGATATAGATAGCTCAGCTACCGAAAAACTGCTGAGATATAGATAGCTCAGCTACCGAAAAACTGCTGAGATATAAATAGCTCAGCTACCGAAAAACTGTCGAGATATAGGTAGCTCAGCTACCAAAAAACTGTCGAGATATAGATAGTTCAGCTACCAAAAAACTGTCGAGATATAAAAGCTCAGCTACCGAAAAACTGTCGAGATACAGATAACAGCTGTCGAAAAACTGTCGAGATACAGATAACAGCTACCGAAAAACTGTCGAGATATAGATAGCTCAGCTACCAAAAAACTGTCGAGATATAGATAGTTCAGCTACCAAAAAACTGTCGAGATATAGATAGTTCAGCTACCGAAAAACTGTCGAGATATAGATAGCTCAGATACCGAAAAACTGTCGAGATATAGATAGTTCAGTTACCAAAAAACTGTCGAGATATAGATAGTTCAGCTACCGAAAAACTGTCGAGATATAGATAGCTCAGATACCGAAAAACTGTCGAGATATAGATAGCTCAGATACCAAAAAACTGTCGAGATATAGATAGTTCAGCTACCGAAAAACTGTCGAGATACAGATAACAGCTGTCGAAAAACTGTCGAGATATATAGAGCTCAGCTACCAAAAAACTGTCGAGATATAAATAGCTCAGATACCGAAAAGCTGCCGAGATTTAGATAGCTCAGATACCGAAAAGCTGTCGAGATATATATAGCTCAGTTACCGAAAAGCTGTCGAGATATAAATAGCTCAGCTACCAAAAACTGTCGAGATATAGATAGCTCAGCTACCGAAAAGCTGCCGAGATATATATAGCTCAGCTACCGAAAAGCTGTCGAAATATAAATAGCTCAGCTACCGAAAAGCTGCCGAGATATAAATAGCTCAGCTACCGAAAAGCTGTCGAGACTAGATACGGCTCAGCTACCGAAAAACTGCCGAGATATAGATAGCTCAGCTACCGAAAAGCTGTCGAGACTAGATACGGCTCAGCTACCGAAAAACTGCCGAGATATAGATAGTTCAGCTACCGAAAAGCTGTCGAGACTAGATACGGCTCAGCTACCGAAAAACTGCCGAGATATAGATAGCTCAGCTACCGAAAAGCTGTCGAGATATAAATAGCTCAGCTACCGAAAAACTGTCGAGATATAGATAGCTCAGCTACTGAAAAACTGCTGAGATATAGGTAGCTCAGCTACCGAAAAACTATCGAGATATAGGTAGCTCAGCTACCGAAAAACTGTCGAGATATAGATAGCTCAGCTACCGAAAAACTGTTGAGATATAGATAGCTCAGCTACCGAAAAACTGTCGAGATATAGATAGCTCAGCTACCGAAAAGCTGCCGAGATATAGATAACACAGCTTCCAAAAAACTGTCGAGATATAAATAGCTCAGCTACCGAAAAGCTAACGAGATATAAATAGCTCAGACACGGAAAAACTGTTGAGATATAGATAGGTCGGCTACCGAAAGACTGCCGAGATATAGGTAGCTTAGCTACCAAAAAACTGTCGAGATATAGCTCAGCTACCGAAAAACTGTCGATATAGCTCAGCTACCGAAAAGCTGTCGAGATATAAATAGCTCAGCTACCGAAAAGCTGCCGAGATTTAGATAGCTCAAATACCGAAAAGCTGTCGAGATATAGCTCAGATACCGAAAAACCGCTGAGATATAGATAGCTTAGCTACCAAAAAGCGGTCGAGATATAGATATCTCAGCTACCGAAAACTGTCGATATAGCTCAGCTACCGAAAAACTGTCGAGATATAAATAGCTCAGCTACCAAAAAACTGTCGAGATATAGATAGCTCAGCTACCGAAAAACTGTTGAGATATAGGTAGCTCAGCTACCAAAAAACTGTCGAGATATAGATAGTTCAGCTACCGAAAAGCTGCCGAGATATATATAGCTCAGCTACCAAAAAGCTGCCGAGATATAAATAGCTCAGCTACCGAAAAACTGTTGTGATATAGGTAGCTCAGCTACCGAAAACCTATCGAGATATAGATAGCTCAGCTACCGAAAAGCTGCCGAGATATATATAGCTCAGCTACCGAAAAGCTGTCGAGATAAATATAGCTCAGCTACCGAAAAACTGTCGAGAAAGATAGCTCAGCTACCGAAAAACTGCCGAGATATATATAGCTCAGCTACCGAAAAGCTATCGATAAAAATAGCTCAGCTACCGAAAATCGGTCGAAATATAGAAAGCTCAGCCACGGAAAAGCTGCCAAGATATGGATAGCTCAGCCCGAAAAGCTGCCGAGATATAAATAGCTCAGCCCGAACAGCTGCCGAGATATAAATAGTTCAGTACCGAAAAACTGCCGAGATATAAATAGCTCAGCTACCGAAAAACTGCCGAGATATAAATAGCTCAGCTACCGAAAAGCTGCCGAGATTATAAGAATCCATTATGAGTATCCATGTAGGATAGGGAAATCTCACCCGAGGGGTTGAACATTTCAGTCAGAGAAGGCTTGCCGAGTCTCTGACCAGAAATGTTCAACCCCGAGGGTGAGATTTCCCTATCCTACATGGATAAACTCATAATGGATTATTTTTCTTCCATTTTAGTGCCAATATTTGGCTTCAAGTACGATGAACATAAACATCGACGCCATGTTTGTAAAATCTAACTTTGTAATTCGACATTCTACTTTAAAATAAATATGGCCATTGGATAGATCGTACCGGATTTTGGTTTATACATAATGTATAAACTACAAAACAAAGTGGTTCATTAAAAAATCCAATATTTTTTATTTGAAACGCACTCAAAATTTCTAAATTGTGAAGAAATGGATGTCATTTTCCCGCAAGATGACGTCATGTTCTCCATATGATGACGTCATGTAATTGTCTTTTGATTGTGACGTCACTAAAGGTCACGTGGTCATGTGAGATACGCGTATCTCACATAGGGAAAAACCCTATCTTACATGAGCAGATATGGAAGAAATAGATAGCTCAGCTACCGAAAAACTGCCGAGATATAAATAGCTCAGCTACCAAAAAACTGTCGAGATATAGCTCAGCTACCGAAAAACTGTCGAGATATAAATAGCTCAGCTACCAAAATACTGTTGAGATATATCTATCGAGGGACTGAAATGAACTGTCGGTAATTCGTTAGCTTAGTCACGGTTAAACTTTCTACAGGTCTATATCAGAGATTTTTATCAGATACATGCGCACCAGCATGTGCAACTTATTAAATGCATTTATCTTATACCGACCACGCCCATTTTTAATTCACAGCTACAAGATAAATAAAATACCAACCTCTTCTTCCTTGGTAAAGTCTTATCAATCAAATCGTTACTTTGTGTAAATACACCGTTGTTTATTTTATATCCTCCCGGTCCTTGTATGTGCTTTGATTAACAGCTGTAGTTTCCGCTCTAGATGTTATCGTGGTTTGTTTTTACTGACAAAAGCTGTCACATACAGTTTATGTACACAGTAGAGTATGTATAAACCGTCTATGTTTATCCTGTGATGAAATAGCTTCATAGAAAATTGTGAAATCAGGATTTTTTAAGTTTTACAAAAAAATTATATAAAAATACTTGCTGAGTGAAAGTGTGACTAATATGGGACAGACAGATTCTTCTTCTAGATCCAGTTCCTGATCAGCTGACGAGTTAACTCCAGTACACGGTAAGTCGAATCAGTACATATTGCCAGTACACGACAAGTCATGCAGTTGATTTACGATAAAGACCTGTCGAAAGTTAACAAACACTGAGCTACGAAGCTCGGTTACCAAGTGGACGAAGTGTGGATAGTCAGTGGCCAAAAAACTGTCGTGAGATAGCTAACAGCTGGCAAAAAGATATCGGAATATACATCCAGGTAACGAGGGATTGAGGTGAGCTGTCAATTCGGCATTAATTAATTAGCTTAGTGTTAAACTTTCGACAGGTGTGTACTGTATATTTACCGGTATATTTCCTCTCACTTTTATTTCTGCATTTCCGTATTAATTAGGAAGGAGGGGGAGGTATGTTATGCGTGTGTAGGGGGGGGGGGGGTGCGAGCATTGGATTGATGTACTTCCATACATACTTCCCGTTTAATAAATTCGAGTGTTTTGTTGACTTTAATATGCAAAGGTCGATTATCTTCTCGCTGTCATAAAACTATTTTGACAAGAGACGTGATCTCCTCGTGGGCGACTTTGATTTTTTGATGTGCAGTTAAGTTATAATGTATTTTGACATGTGACCAATTAATATTTTACAATTCAAACATTGGACGGTTTGGATAAAATCATCGATCAGGGCCCCGTTTTCACAGTTATTTCATAACTAGGATTTTCATGAACTTAAATCTGGCAAATTTGTTTTTAAGATACAGTCAATCCTGTCTATAAAGGCCACCCAAGGGAACAAGTAAAAGTGGCCTTTATGGGCAGGTGGCCGTTATATACAGGTTCAAATAATATAAAAAAGAACAATTGGAATACAATTCTACTGGCCTTTAGAAGCAGGTGGCTCTTATATAGAAGTGGCCTTTAAGGCAGGTTTGACTGTATTTATAAATCCAAATTCAATTTATAACTCAACACATAATTATACAGGCATTTAATGTGTCATACTAAACACTCTAAGTTTATTACACCTATATTTTAATTTTGTTGAAACTTTTATTAGTAGTATCAAAATTATATTGTCAAAATTTGACAGACATCTAGTCAAGGTGCTCCAACAAGGTATTACTATATACCAGACAAGGCCAATGCAATATTAAAAAAACTTTACATCGTTATATTAAAGCAGATAGTTCAGCATAATACCTGACAAGTATCAGTTTCAGAAACCTCTGTATTTTAGGATAACTTCATTGTAAAATCATTTCCCTAACTCGATTATATTGTTTCACATATTGTTAGACAATTTTGACACCCGTCTATCTGTAGAAGTAGCTGGATATGACGAGGAAACACTCACTCAGTGTCCTCTAGGTAAAGAAACTGAATTTAGATTTCATAATACAGCTGATCAGAAATTATTCAAATCCATCTGCTTCACTTATGTCAAGGCAGCATCTAGTGTCTACGTAAAATGATATACATTTGTAACATTTATTCTATGTAAATTGTGTATATATCTTTTCATTGCTTTAATTAGTAATTAAGTTATGTTATGTTTTGATTATTAAGTGTACCTGTAAATAACACTATATGTATCTCTGTAATGGAGGAAATAAAGTTTGAATTAAATTAAATTGAATTAAACATTTTTTTAAAAAACACATAACTTGCACCTAATAAATGTCATAACCCCATGGGCCACATCAAAACACACACAAGTTTCATTAAAGTAGAACATGTAGAAATTAAAACTTTTAGGGGAAACAGTCACTTAATATTTACTTTTATAAATTTACTGATGTTATTTTTATTTACATTAACATTTAAAGGTCTTGATGACCTTAAGATTACATTGTATTAGTATTTTAGTAAAGTGCGATAGATAGCCTATCAGGTGAATGTCAAGGACTCGAAACTTCTAGTAGGGGGTTCCAGGGAAATTTCGAAAAATCATGCATTTTAATTTAATGCAATTGTCATATACCATTTAAAAAAGGTGTATTTAATGATTAAATTCAAAAAAGGTATATGACACAATCGTAGGCGCTGTCCTAGATCTTCGGTTTATATAGATCGCAGGATCAATCCCGACTTTCACATCTATAGAGCTTATAAGCTACATGTATTCCAATATAAAACAAAATTAGACATACCAAATACCAAATTTATGCCAAATGATTTATGATGGGTATGTCAAATGTCAAGGTCACGAGTACAAAGTTGGGAACAAAGGTTTTGGTCTCATTACGTTTTAATATTGGGTTTTAATTTGTTTTCCAAAAAATTTAAAAAAATTACAAAGTTTTGCCACAGTACAGACCTGTCAAAAGTTTAACACCAAGCTAACGAATTAGTGCCGAATCGGCAGCTCGTCTCGGGTCCCTCACTACATATATATCGACCTACTTAGCTATCTATATATCATTCGGTAGGTTTTCTGTCACTAGCTTGCCATATCTCGATCACTCGACAACCGGGCTTTGACTTAAAAGTTCATCACGCCTACAAACAAATGCACGTTAGGTTTCATCACTTTATATTACATAATTATATACTTTGATGTACAACTGTAATCAGAAAGTCGACGTTTAACATGTATTACTGCGGTATCTCAGTTGGTAGAGTTGAAACATGAGAACCACTGCGGTTAACATTCATAACAAAATTATCTCAGTTGGTAGAGTTGGCAAATCTTAAAGTTGGGAACCACTGTGGTAGCTTAGTTGGTAGAGTGATCGCTTCGTATGTGGGAGGTCGTGGGTTCGAACCCCGTCCGGGTCTGAATAAGACTTGAAAATAAGCAGTGGGTGTTCTTTCGCCAATCACTCGACATTTAGACAGTAAAGTCAGAGGGTCCTTCTGAAGGGACCTTAAAACCGATGCCCCGTGTCACGACAGGTGTGACACATTACAAAACCCTGCCAGCACATTGCCCTAAGCGCAATGCAAAGGTAAAATATTCTGCCAATTCACCTAAAGATGGTG
Organism: Anadara kagoshimensis; assembly: GCA_021292105.1. Taxonomy (NCBI): domain Eukaryota; kingdom Metazoa; phylum Mollusca; class Bivalvia; order Arcoida; family Arcidae; genus Anadara; species Anadara kagoshimensis. Next base: position 2,790,250 of record CM037872.1, on the reverse strand, counting down.
ACGTCTCGATATGAATAACATATTCTTGACTGTAAAACCCCAATCATCATAACAGACTTTATTCGTTTATTTAGAATGTTTTACCAGCTGTCCAAATTTACCAGTATGACTTTTGACTGAAAATTGTTAAAAAATTAAAAAATCACGTGGACATTTTAAATAAGCGGATTTTTATCTATTTCTTGTGAACATTTTACCAATTCCAATCTTAACTACTTATATAAGAGAAGAGACAGCAAGGACGTGAACTCTGCATATCATTTATATTAAAATATGCAAGTGACAAGCGACATTTAATACAAGCAGAAATAATAAAAGTCGCCAAAGTGACATATTGAACATTTTGAGAAATGAAGATATTTCTAAAAGGCAAAATTAATATAAAAGGTATGACTGAGAGCAAAAAAAAAAGGAAAAAAAGAATAGGTTTGTCACTTTTAAATCTGACTCTGTCGTGTTTATTTATAAAACGGTACTTTCCTTTTAAATGTTTAATTAATTTTGGAATACCACTACGGTGGCTTAGATGGTAGTGTGTTCGCTATGTATGTAGGAGGTCGTGTGTTTGAACCCCGGTCATGTCTTTATCTGTCATAGACTGGAAAATTGGTTGTGACTGTTCTTTTAACAGGCACTCGGCATTTAGAAATGAAAGTGACGGGGTTCTTTGTAAGAGACCTTAAAACCAATGTCACGTGTCACGCCTGCACGTGTCACGACAGGCATGACACGTTAAAGAACCCTACATGCATAATGCCCTGAGCGCATTGCAAAGGTAAAAAATTCTGTCACTTTACCTATACCTGGTGACGTCTCAATATAAGTGAAATATTCTTGACTGGGATGGAAAACATCAATCAATCAATCAATCAATCAATCAACCCATCGATCGTTTTATTTCAGATGACCAGCCACAGTGATGAACTAGTTACAGTTGAACTTCAGCCATTTAAACATCAAGTCAGTGGCAGCCATATAATACTAGAGATAAATGATTCTAGTATCTGTAAGCCGTATTCTGAGAGAGAAGTAAACTTTTATACACATTTACCGTGTGAACTAACCAGATTTACCCCGCAGTGTCTGGGTAAGTGTTTCCATTCTATCATTTGCCTGAAGATTTATATGATGAAACGGCATATACAATGCTTGAGCCACATTGGTCCGTGTGTTTGATTTTTTTTTCAGTTGATTTGTCAAAGGATTTTTTATGGAAGGATCTATAAAATGATTCACAATGGATCCATTTTCTTATGGCATAGTTAAGTATTTCAATTCAAAAATTGTCAAAAGATTTAAAACGAACCCTTTTATTAAATGTTTTATACACAAAGGACCGCTTTCAGATGAAATAGTTCGGCATTTCCATGTTACTATTTTGTCACTTGAAAGTTTCAGATGGGCTTGAGTGAGGGTTTTTGTTCTACCATTTTGTCTTCTATAACGCATAATCCACAATGGATCCACATTTAGATGGTCCCAGAAAATCTTAATATAGACTAAACACAATTTCAGAAGTCATCATTTTAAAGAGGAAGAGCCATTTTAAGTAAAAGCAAACAATATATCTTTTTTTTATCTAATTTGGGTGTGCTGAATTCGAAAATGGCGGATACCAAGCTTTAGAATGCTTCACATTAGATCCCTGAAATTTCGGTGATTGTTTTCATTTTACCACTTTTAATTGTTGAACTATCGACAAATCTGTATTGTATATTAGCACCACTGACTATATAAAACTCCTGACTTCGGACGTGCACCGCCACGTAGGATTTTAATGCATTCATAGATGGAATTTCAGCTAAGTTCGATTTATTTAACAGAGCGTTTGATTCTTTGCAGGTATAGTAAATGTTAGATGTAATCGCTATAAAGATGGAATACGTTTCCATGGTGATATTCCAAAAACAATTGCTGAAAAGACCAAGACCCGATCTTTTACTTATGTGTTATATTCCAACCACGACAATAACAACAGGTATATATAATGTTATTACCTTTTAAGAAAGGAATACACTGTCGCAAAGTTAGAGTAGTAAAACTAGAGCTGCCTCTTGAAAAATACCCCAACATTTAATGTTTTCCTGTCCCTAACATGTATAAGGGTTTAATGTTTTCCTGCAACCTTGACCTTTCCGATATGACCTTGGTTTAGGTCATGACACACCTTTGGAGCATGAAGATTATTCATGTGAAAGTTTATGACAGTCGTCCAAAGCAATAATAAAATATGGCACAGACAAGATTTTACACGGATAGATGGACGGACAGACAGACATACACCCTTGCGGGGGTATAATTAGTGGTTTTTAAAATATAGCAAAATCATTACATAAAGACTGATTATGAGACCTAAGATAAGACTTCATAGATCGGTTGGCTTTGTATATAAAGATTATTTTTGGTTGAAACATGACAAAAATTGATCGTTAAATGCTGCTCTTAATGGACAGGGGGGTCTTTATATGATGGGTTTTTATAGCAGGTTTAACTGTATTGGTTAAATTATGTCGTTATCATATATCCTTGTTGTGATATTATATTGGGGAACCTGAATATTGTAAAGTATTTATTTATTCAACGACATATGTGATCATATCATATTTAGTTTGAACACAATATTACACTATAAATTTGTCATTATATCCATCGATAACTTTGCTTTTCAAAAGTATCCTGAAATCTTCCAATCCATTTCTTCATCACAAAATCCCTGAACAAATGTTGGCATTGAACGGAGGTTGTACAGTACAGACACTGACCTAACTAAGCGGAGCCAAGCCAAAATATTGATAGCTAACTGCCGAAAAAGCTGCGGCAGATGAATCATAGATGCCGAAAACCTGTCGAAATATAGATAAGTCGTTGTCGATGTGACACTTATTTAAAATTCGCTAGCTTAATGTTTAATGTTTAACTTTATAGGTATGCATAGTATAATTATTCTTAAAGTAAAACCATGATTAAATAAAAAAACCAAACATACTAATCCATGTCCGAATCACAACCGAGAAGCAAAGTAAAAACTTTGGAAGTGAAAAATTAGGTTAGACACATGAACTTCTACCAGGGAAGTGAGGCCGGGTGCTACGGAAGGGTAAGCACCTCCTTGTTAGCTTGCTATATCCGCAGCATTTGTAATCAAAATCGAGTGAAAGGGACATGGATCTTTTGGACGTCAAATATATCCAGGATTATCCTGATCACAGAAACATCAAAAGTATCAACAATACTGTGATGACGGTTATACATCTTTTTGAGTGACCTGATACGCCTGGGCTTGCAATATCTCTGAATCAACAATTTATTTGTTAGTAGATTGATTCGTTGTATCAAATTGTGCATTTATCATATATCGTTGTTGTTATTGTTAAGTATTTAATTATTCAGCAGCAGATGTGAGCATATCATATTTAATATTAGCACAATATTGTACTATAGTATAAGTTTTTAAGTCTGTTATTATATCCATCAATAATTTTGCTACCTTGCTCTTTCCCAATATCCTGAAATCCAATCTACTTCTTTATCACAAAATCCTTTTATAATCTGACTGGACAAATGGCGGCATTGAATGAAGGTTTTACAGTACATACATGTCGAACGTTTAATACTGACCTAACAAAAGGGAGCCAAGCCGAAATGTGAATAGCTAATTGCCGAAAAGCTGCGGCAGATGAATCATAGATGCCGAGACCCTGTCGAAATATAAATAGCTGTCAGTTTGACACGTTTTAATTCCCTAACTTAGTGTTTACCATTATAAATATGTACATTAAAATTATTCTTAATGTAAAACCAGTTTAAAAACCAATAATAACTAAACTGTTTAAGTATCTGCGTTTTGTCATTTACAAATAATTATGTTTATTAACTATTCCGAAATTAGAAATTAAAATTTGCCATTCCTTTTTTTCAGGTTCACGAAATCTCAAGAAAAAGATTGGAACGAATGTATAGAAAGATATCTAAAAAGTTGTTCCGACAATTCACCACAAAGTAAGCACTAGTTACAAAGAGTAGAACATACATAGTTTTACGCTCTATCAAGATAATTTCACTTATAATATTTTAATTAATTCAAACGTATCTTGGATATCTGATTTTAAATCTTTATCAGTATCTGTACCACTTTTGTGAACATTTAATGACAAAATTCTTTGATCTTGAGAAATTTAAATCTCAGCCTGGGAAGATGGTATCATCCTCTCATTTTTTACTTCCTACATAGATACTTATAATGAATTCTGATATTTTTCCCTTTTCAGTTCCAAAACATTATGTCACACATTTGAATTTTTGTATTTTGATGTGGGAAGAATTTAAAATAAAAGCGTGTTTTTTGACGAACAATTCAGACGATAACAATGGAAAATATTTGGTTTTATTTGCCTGATCCAAGTGTGCATTCCAAAATGACGAATGGTAATAAACATTCAAACGTCACTGACACGGTTTAGTAATAATCAAAAACAAACATACTAATCCATGTCCGAATCACAATCAAGAAGCAAAGTAAAATCTTTAAAGCTGACAAGTTAGGTCAGACACGTGAACTTCCACCATAGAAGTGAGGCCGGGTGCTCTGGAAGGATAATCACCTCCTGTTTAGCTAGCTACACCCGCCACGTGTGTAATCAAAATTGTGTGAAAGGAACATGGAACTAGGAGACGTCAAATATATCCAGGGCAATCCTGGACACAGAGACACCAATCTTATCAACAATACTATTAGTACTGTGATGATGGCCATAAAACTTTTTGAGGGCCTTGATAAACCTAGGCTTGCAATATCCCCGAGTCAACAATTTATTTGCAAGCAGCCTACTTCGTTGTACAAATCCCCGATGTTAGCCCAACGAAGGTGTTATTTTGCCAGATAGTATTCGGTCACAAGTCATCACATATTGCAGAACTGATTCCAGTACTCATTTCATTACTCATCTTGATCTTGGCGGATAAAATTTGTTTTTCTTTCAGAGTTTCTAATACTTGGTAATCTACTGTGGTCATACCAACGTCCATGTGTTATAGATATTAAACTTGGAAAGCAACAAAGATGGCGTTACCATACAGAAGCAAACAGACAGAAGCATGAACATAGATGTGCTTGTTCAACATCATCTACACTTGGCTTTCGAATCAACGGAAGTCAGGTAATTATTTCAGATTCTAATGCACAGTGAAAACGTTGTAATGTGCCGCAATATCTTCGCTCTCTTTTTAAGTCACTCTCTTGTTGTCGGCAAACCTTTTTTATATCCGAAATCTGACTCGACAAAAGCCCATAACATCGTATGTTACACCCAACCAAATCAAAAACAAACATACTTATCTATGTCCAAATCACTATTCAGAAGCAAAGTAAAAACTTTGAAACTGACAAGTCGGGTTAGACAGTGAACCTCCACCAGTGAAGTGAGGCCGGGTGCCCCCCTCGGACCTAAGAAAGTGATATACTTCGATTTGCGTTTTTATCTCTATGCATGAATAGTATTATTCTACTCTTCCTCTTTATTAAAGAATGCAACTATTTCATATTTTAAAAATATTTGTAATCATACGTTGCTATTCTACTATTGAAGGAAGCTTTATGCTATTATCAGTGTTAATAATAAATATTGTAACAACATATTCTCAATTGTATATTCACAGGTTTACAAAATGGATCATGATGTTTTTATAAGGCATGACAAATTTTATGGAAGAAAATTAGACGTGACAGGTGTTGAAAAAGAACTGTATTTTTTCTTCCATAATGGAATTATATTACAAACAGATATTGTACAAACTATTATAGAAAAGTTAAAAAGTTTACAATACGTTTTAACCAATCAAAGAACGTTTCATCTTTACGCGTGCTCTCTACTTCTCCTTTATGGCAGTCAGACTTGGAGCTCTAGTTTGAACAATGGGGAAACAATGGAAATCAAAAGTGAAGAATCTGGCTATCCTGGGAACTCGGAAAAACATTATGTGTGTACAGATATGATATTGGAAAATGAACTTATTTGCAGAAGGAATGTGACAGCAGACGTCAAACTTATTGATTTTGCTCATGCATTTCAAAGAGACTGCACTAACAGTGACAGCGATGAAAATGATTTGGACCTTATTAATGGTCTTCAAAACCTTATTCAAATTTTGGAGCATTTGTGTTAATTTTTGTATTTGTTTAATTATATTTAAATTGTAGAGCATATTTTAATGTTTAATTGATTGTATTCTTATTTTGAAGACCTGGGTTGAATAAATATTGCACAAATTGTACAATATTATACAAATCAAAATTCTGGAACATCTAAACTTATTTAATTTATAATCTAGGTTGAGTTGATTTTATTTAAATTCTAGATTATCTAAGTTTATTTAATGTAAAATCTAGGATAATTGGTTGTATTCTACTTGTCCTGGAACACCTGGGTTAATTTTATTACTGGTATTATAAAAATTAAAATAAAGTTAAATTGAATGTATTATAAGTAGCAACATCCGTCACGTGTTGCAAAATACAACATGTTTAGTAATAATAAAAAAATTAAAAATTTTGGAAAATCAAAAACAAATATACCAGTCAATATTTAAATCACAATCCAAAAAAAAGGAAAAAAGAAAAAATAAGTTAATTTAAAAACAAGGCAGTATTGATTTTATTATTGTCATCTAAATTCTGAAACATCTGGACCTCCCTTATAAATGGTCTTCAGAATTCAAATTCTGATCTATCTAGGCTGATTATATTTTAGTTTTATTTTGCTCCTTTAAATTTAGGAATATTGGGTCAATATAATATCTAGGTTGGATTGATATTGATTGCATCCTGGTACTCGTCTTATTTTTAAACAACTGGATGATCGATTTATTGCTGACTGTACAAACACTTCAAATTGATTTCATTCCACTTATACACGACGATGACGTGGATTGGCATTATACAAATTGTAATTCTTGAAGACCCAAAATTAATTAAATATCCAGGTTAATTGATTTTATTTTTACTCGTTGATATAAATTGTAGGTTGAATTGACTGCATTCTGATATTTGTCTAATACTTGGAGACCTGAATTGATTTTATGGTAGAATTATACAATCAAAATAAAATACTAGAACATCTAGGTTCATTTAATTGGATTGAATGTGTGTTTTAATTAATTTGGTTGCACTATACTCGTTTAAATTCTAGGAAAAAAATTAGTAAATGTTTTTGTTCTATTGTACAAATTAAATTTCTGTTTTGAAATTAGTAATTTATTATACAAATTAAACTCTAGGATGCTAGGTTGATATTATTTACGGTCTAGGTTGAATGTATTTTGGAACACCTGGGTTAATTTTATTCTATAATTATACAAAATTCAAATTCTAGGACATCTAAGATCATTTAATTTAAAATCTAGGTTGGATAAGTTGTGATGTATTTGACTTTTGTTTTTATTTCATCCTATTTATCAACATTCTTGAAGAATGACTATAAGTTTTATTATTGTATTTTACTTGTTCAATTCTTGAAACGTCTGTAATACTGTACAACTTAAAGTTCTGTCACATCTAGACTTATTTACATTTAAATCAAGGTATTATACTTCTCCAAATCCTGGACATGTTATCAATGGTCTTTGAGACCTAATTCAAACTCTGGAACATCAATATGACTTTACTTTTAGTTTCATTTTAATGTGAAATCTAAGTTGAAATTATTGCACTCTGATATATTTGTCTTATTCTTGAACTGGATTGATTTTAAGTTTATTTTACAAATAAAAAAATACCGGAACATTATCTAGGTTGAATTGGTTGTATAGTACTCGTTCATATCGTGAACATCTTGGCTGTTTTTATTGACGTAATATGCAAATTAAAATTCTAAAACATCTAAAGTTAATTTAAAATCTATATTAATCTTGATTAATTGACTGTTTTACACAAATATATGAGAAAATAATTAATTATTAAGTATAATGGATTAGTATGTTTGTTTTTTGTTTTTTTTTATTATACAAATTCAAATTTAAATTACTTAAATTCATGTTTTCTATTTTTAGAATCTATGGAGAATTAATTCTATTATATTCGTCAAAATTCTGGAATAACTTTTAAGTTAATTTTATTATTCTATTGTACGAATTTAAATTATTATGGAATGTCCGTTTTGTTATACGGATGCAAATTCTGGAACATCTAGATTTATTGAAATTTAGGTTGAATTGATCGTGTTATATTCGTCCAAATTCCGGGTTTATTATATTGTGTTCAGTAGTATACGAATTCGAATCCTAAATCTAGTTTAATTTCTTGCACATCTAGCTTGATTTTATGGTATTGTTTTAATTCTTATTCTGAAACTTTTTTATCAGTTATCTATTTTTAATTTTTTAATGATTTAAATTCAGTAACATTATAATTACACGAATTCAATTTTTTCCCTTTTTACTGTTTGTGTGTGCTAATGTAGAAAAATAAATTATAGGGCATTATATTTTTGTAAGGATTGTAATGATACAATGCACATGCTATATTAAAAAACAAACATTTAAGTCCGTGTTCAAATCGCAATCCAAAATACAATGTCAAATCTTTGCTAACTGGCAAATTCATTTATCATGCATCATGGAAGTGAGACGCAATGCATCGACACGTGAAATGAATTGAGAAAGAAAAGAACGATGCATGTATTAGATTGCATTTCTAATTGTCTGATTTTTTTAAAAATAAACACTTCTCTCAAAGCTACATTCTAAATTACGATTTTTTAAGATACCAAAACTAATTACAGACCAAGGCTTATCAGTTTCCTAAAAATTATTATTTTTTATGAGTGTTATGTCTCTAGATGTATCCAGTATTACCCTGGATATATAGTTGACTTCCCATAGTGGGTGTAGCTAGTGAAATATGTGCCTACTATTCTGCAACACCCGGTCTGGCTTCCTTAGTGTGTTACTTGATTTGCCAGTTTACAAAGTTTTTACTTATGATTTGGACGGGCTTGGTTTGTTTTTGATTCTACATCTTCATTGGCCGATTAGACGTCTATTACTTTTAGGTAAATTTTTTATAAAAGTATTTAGAACCCTTTGATTTAATATTAATTTGTGGGCAAACATTTTATTTAGGCAAATTATAAATGGCAATATAAAATAACGTAACTGATAATTTGTAACAAAGCTTTGCCAATGCAGTCTTTGACAAAGCTTTGTTATTTTGTTAGCAATGTGAAGAAATTAACTAACAATACATGTTTGTAGATTGTATGTCATTTCCTTAGGAAAAGTTGCAATGGAAATATAGTATTAAGACAAACAGCTATGCAGCTGTTACAGAAAATAAATACTTGGCATAGGCATACATTATATTTTAATTTCGCTAAATCAGAGAGAGAGAGAGGAGAGAGAGAGAGAGAGAGAGAGTATTATTGTTATAGTCTCACTGGTCGAATGTGAGATGAAGAGAGAAAAATGTTTTATTTAAAATGAACTGCCTCAATGGGAAAGAAAGAGAGAGAGAAAGAGAGAGAGAGAGAGAGAGTGTGTGTGTGTGTGTGTGTGTGTGTGTGAGAGAGAGAGAGAGAGAGAGAGTATTATTGTTATAGTCTCACTGGTCGAATGTGAGATGAAGAGAGAAAAATGTTTTATATAAAATGAACTGCCTCAATGGGAGAGAAAGAGAGAGAGAAAGAGAGAGAGAGAGTGTGAGAGAGAGAGAGAGTGTGTGTGTGTGTGTGTGTGTGTGTGTGTGAGAGAGAGAGAGAGAGAGAGAGAGAGAGAGAGAGAGAGAGAATTTTATGGTTATAGTCTCATTGGTCGAGAGAGTAGGGGAGTTAGAAAATCTTATATATAAATGAACAGTGCCTCACAGAGCGAGAGGGGTTATTATGGTTATAGCTTCATTGGTTGATCGAGAAAGAGTGGGAGAGAGACTGTTTTTGAAAGAGAGATATATATATATATATATATATATATATATATATATATATATATATATATATATATATATATATATATATATATATATATTAATAAAAAGTTATATAAATAATTAAGTGCCTCAATGGTCTAAATTTTAATCTTGTTTTAAAGATGTAGGTTGGTTGAATTATTGTTCTTATTTGCAAAACATATACATGAGCATGGAATGATGGTAAAAGTTTTATTGACAATTTTATATCTTATATAAATTTTATACTGTTATATTTTAATAGAATAAAAATATTTTAATTTGTGAAATATGTTAGTTGTTTATCTTTTTATTTATTTTAATTCAAAATTATTTTAAAATCTGTTCTTGCCAAAGACCAGACCAAATCAATATAATACAAGATCAGACAAATACTTGTCGAGGCACTGGATATAATGACAACTCAAACACAAACATGTCGGTCCATGTCTAATTGGCAATCTGAAAAGTCATCAACAAACATACCGCTCGATGTCAAAATCACAATTCGAAAAGTCAACCACAAACATTGTTCCATGTCAAAATCACAATTCGAAAAGTCAACCACAAACATTGTTCCATGTCAAAATCACAATTCGAAAAGTCAACCACAAACATCGTTACATGTCAAAATCACAATCACAAACATACCATCCATGTCTAAATCACAATCCCAAAACCAAATTTAAAACTTTGAAAACAAGCAAATTCAGTTTAACATATGAGACCTTTGATAAGTCTGGGCTTGTATTGTCCAACTTATTTGTAAGCAGTTTGCTTCCGATGAGGGCCTTGGTAAGTCCAGGGTTGCAATATCCCCGAGTCAACAACTACTTGTTTGTAAAAAGATTGCTTCCTTGTATAAAATTTCCATAGTTAGAACAAGCTCTATCACATAGCTCCTTCACAGAGTAGTAACTTTGAACAAATACACTGTAAGCAGACGAAACATGAAAATTGCTCAAGAAAAAGAGTCATTCAATTGAAAACCAGTTAAGAAATATTTACTGAAAAACTCATCTCTTGGTTTTGAATACATCTGCTTCAGTCCAGAAAAATAGAACCCCTTTACTTAAAGTACTTAATATTTAATTTTACTAAAGTCAGAATGGATTGGATGAAATCTAGCTGAATAACAATTTTAGCTAAGTAGGAATATGAAATTGTAAATACATGTATTGGCTATGAGGGACGACACCTTTAGTAATACTCAAACCCTCCAAGAACTCCAATTAAAAAGGTGTGGTTAGTACACACACCAGTGCATTAGGAAAAGCAAAGTTTAGTTTTTGGCAAATACTGTGTATAAAAAATATCAGGCAATGATAAAGAATACTAGTATAAAAAGTTAGTTATTTTGGCTTATGCATCTTCGATATACCTGTACATGTTTCTTCTGTCCACTACTTACAAATAAATTGTTGAATCAGGGATATTGTAAGCCTATGCTTATCAAGGTCCTTAAAAAAGCCTAATGAACGTCACCACAACATTTTGAATAAGTCGTTGTGTAAAGTTGTGGTTGAAGGGAATATGAATTATAAACTGCAGGGTAAATAGAAAAAACATTTTTGATAAAACTAGGTCTTCCAAGAACTCAAAACAAAATACTTGTTAAAACAATTCAAATAAAGCGTGTAATTCACAAGCATAATTAAAAATACCCCATTGGAAGTTTAATATTGTTGATAAGTTTGCTGTCGCTGTGTCCAGGAATGTCCTGGATATATGTGAAGTCCCATAGTTCCATGTTCCTTTCACTCAATTTTGATTACACAAGTCGCGGGTCTAGCTAGCTAACCAGGAGGCGCTTACCATTCCGGAGCACTCGGCCTCATTACCCCTGGTGGAAGTTCACGTGTTTAACCTAACTTGTCAGTTTCTAAGTTTTCACATTGCTTATTGATTATCATTTTGCCATGGATTAGTATGTTTTTGATTTAATGGTATGTGTGTAAACGGTATCGGGAGAAGAAAAATGAGTACTTATATGATGTTTCTAATAAGATGTCAGATACAAGATACTCTCTATCTGCCACATTTGTCTTTTTTCCTGTTCTCAATAAATAATAAACGTAAACCTAATTCTCATGTAGCAGACTTTATGCTGAACCTTGTTAGATATAGATACAAGATTGTCAACAAATATTTCAATTTCACATAAAGATGACTTTCCGTCTTTCAATAATCCTAAATTTGAAGTGGTAATGTCATGTATCCAACTTCTGCTTCATATTTGAACTTAAACCTCAATTGTGATTACCTGAAAGGCTACATTTGAAGCTATGTGACAAAAACTTTTCTATTGTCTACTAGCAATATACCTGCTTCACCTGCTTATTGTGTATATTTCCCAATTAATATGCTATGGTAGAGCGTGTTCCTACTATGGGAACTTTATACAATGAAGCAAGTTTTGACAATTAAACTGTTGACTTGGAACTGTTAATTGGAAGTCAAGACTTATCAAGGTTCCTCCATGGGACTGGCAATGGGTCTTAATAGTATTCTCCTCCAAAACTCAGCATCCAATATTACCATTGACATCCAACAGTTCCATGTTCCTTTCATTCTCATTTTTGATTTCACGTGTGGTGGATGTACCTAGCTAAAAAAGGGTGCTTACACTTCTGGAGCACGGGCCTCCCTTCCTTGGTGTAAGTTCACGTGTTTTACCTAATTTGTCAGTTCCAAAGTTTTCTTTGCTTTGGAATTGTGATTTGGACATGGATTAGTATGTTTGTTTTTGATTATGTGTTGATTTATTGATTGAATGGGGTTATGTCCCAGTCAAGGATATTCCAACTACAACCAGACATCACCAGGTAAAGTGGAAGAATTTTTACCTTTGTAGAGCATTCAGGACATTACTGTTACAAGAGGGATATTAAGTGATCGACTTCTACTGTTACAAAGAATTTTTAAGGTCTTTCTCCTGTAACTTTCAAAATGCTGAATGCTTGGCGAAAGAACATTTCTATTTTAAAATCTTTGTGATCCAACCCATGTTGAAACTTAGAAGCAAACACTCTACCAAGTGAGCTACCATGATGTCTACGTATCTATAGGTCTTGCATACTACCTTTTTGTATTATACACTAAACCTGGCACATTACAAAAACAAAATTCTCCAACCTTTACATTAATTTTATTAACATTTCCCAAATAAAATTTAATTCATAAATATTAAATTATTAATTCATATATTAACTTTATCTCTGGTCTTAGCAGGCAGTACATGTATTATATACATGCTAAGTAGTATCCAATTTGATTTCTGTCTGTCCACCATGAATTCGGCATTAATTTATTGTCAGATTTGAGCCAACCCATGGCAAAAGAGTCCTTAAAGCATCAAATATAATTTTTTTCAAATTTACTTGCATTATTAAAATACATTTTCTTCTGATTTGAAAATGTATTATTTGACATCATTTCAGTGACGGTCATGTTAAACTTAAAAACTTACCATTTGATTTCTCAAAATTTTACAGAATACATTTTTTTTTAAATCTGCAAGTATTTTAATAGTGAAAACAACATTAAAATCTGTCCAAAAAATATTCTTTCTAGAATTTTTACAAAACAACAAAATGAAATTACTGCCAAAACAAAATAATTCTTTGACATCATTTTCTGTTACTATGACATGCTATAAGTGTCCTTTTGTCATTGGGTGGCTCATTTCATTCATATCTATATTTGAATCTCATTCAACAGCTCTATATTTTGACATGACCTTTGACCTCTTTCAAACATTTGCTTATGTCCATTATAACTGGTGATTTATTAAGGTGTGTCCCAAACGAGAAACAATTTCCACCTCCGCCTATGACCATAAACTTCCCATTACCAGTATATAAAGTTGTATGTCTGTGTAGCATCAGTAAGTTAGATTTATCTTGTGGCTGAAATATAAATTTAAGTTATACTTTCTGAACTTGATTTAAAAATTGAACTGTCTAGAAATGGCTTTTATAGTGCTATATCTTCCATTGCTGTGCAAAGCAAACTGAATAACGTGCGCTAACACATAATGATTAGTTTGCTTTGCATGGCAATGTCAGTTATAGCACTATAAGCGTCGTTTCTAGACAGTTCAATGATTATATTTAAGTATCCCAATTTTAGAAAATCTTATTTTTGTTTTTGAAACCTAAAATAAAATTTAAACACTGTCATCTTCGACATGCAATTCCAATTGCTGCAACAGCCAATCAATGATATCACGGCTATATGCGTAAGCAACAGATGAGTGACGTCACATTGGCAAATGTAATTATAGTCCTATAACTTCATTTGGTCTCAAACAGAGTTTAATACAATCAAACACCATAAATGTAAATATGTATTTATACTACAAAAGAGTTCAATGCTTGTATCTACATGTACATTGTCATCCATAAAAAAACTAATATACAATTTAAGGCCGGTCAAACTTTCTAGACCCTGTTTCACAATCATTTCTTAACTAAGATTTTCCTTTATTCAATATGGCAAATCCTAAATCTTAATAATTTTGAGTAATTTTAAGAATTTTTAAAATATTCCTTATTTGAAAGACCATTTAAATGATGTCAGAACTGAAAATATGAAAGTATGATAAAACTCAGATAAAACAGTTGAACCTATTTTTTAAAAGAAAGCTAATTCTTAAACAAAGGTAATTTAAATTCAAAAATTACATTTTACAAAGAAGTACAATAATATTTTAAAAATACAAACCAGAAGAGGAAATTCCATAGCATGGTTTGAAGCAAGATCAATGACAGCGACACCTGGTGGCGAGTGGTTAAGATTTACACCACCAATCAAAACCAAATAGTCATCAATCATATGGGCTGTATGAGAGTACCTGTAGTAAATAAAAGTAACGCAATAAGTCTCTCTTGTTAAACATTTGCATAAAAGATGTATATGGGCTTATATATGAAATATAATACTGTACTTTTTCACATTTTCAAATAAAAACACCACTATGGCACCTCAGTTAGTAGAGTAAGCCAGGGATACAACTCTAGACGGGTCTGACAAAGAGTTGAAAATAGGAAGTGACTGTTCTTTTACAAGTATTCAGCATTTAGAAATGAAATGACGATCATTTTGAAGAGACCTTAAAAATGGATGCCCGTGTCAATGTAGGCGTGGCATGCTAACGTTAAGGAGATGATAAACATGAGAGTGAAGTAACTTCCGGTCGGTAAAATTTCGAGAGCGCCCCCCTCCCCGGCGGCCGCATCTTCGTTTATCTCTAACTATTTTCATTTCCCTGTGGAGTTCAAGATAATGAAAGTCAACTGTACATGATACAGTACCTTTTGCATTTTCAACTGAAATATTACTTATTCAAAAGTGTTTGCAAATTCAAAATTCAGTTTCTACTGTCCAAAAATACCAAGCATAACATATAACATA